>PPHD01021941.1:0-13053 GCA_002909625.1 Bambusicola thoracicus | reverse complement strand
GGGTGGTGATGCACTGGAACAGGTTGCCCAAGGGGATTGTGGACGCCCCCTCCCTGGAGGCATTCAAGGCCAGGCTGGATGTGGTTCTGGGCAGCCTTGTCTAGTGGTTGGTGACCCTGCACATAGCAGGGGAGTTGAAACTCAGTGATCATTGTGGTCCTTTTCAACCCAGGCCATCCTATGTGATTCACTCTTAACGCCTTTATATAGTACCCATCTGAAGCAAAGAAATATAAATACGTTATTTATATTTTATTTATGCCATTAGTATGTTTTTATTTCTGACAAATAAATAGAAGAAAAAGCAGTTACAAATGTTATATTATTTAAAATGGAATCGTATATGGTAATACTACTGGAATTTTGTACAAGGCAACAGGTTAAGCAATCTGTTCAGAAAGTTATTTGAGAAACACCGCTCTACAGCACTAACTTCCTGTGAGATGAAGAGAAATTGGGAGGTGAACAATCAATTGATCAACTCAGTAAGTGAAAGTGAAATGACACTTTTTAATGCCTCAGGACTAGTAAAATTGTTATTCTTATTTCACAGGAATTCTATTTTTAATTTGTTAAAATATTTTTAGTTTCCAGACTTTGATTTGAGCTATGCCTCTTGTTGCTACGGTACAAATGGCTCTCATAAGTCTAAGCAATGGAAAACATTTCTTTGTTTTGCTTTCAACGCTTTCCCAGTGTTTCAGAGCAGGGTTGCTTATTGCACTCAGAGAAAAGGAGCTCAGAGCCTCCCTGTCCAAGCTTGAAAAAGTTTGTCCTCCCAGTTGATTCATTATATGCAATGTCTTGTGCAATGTCATGCAAGAAAAAAATAAATAGGGGATATTTTCATATCAGAAAGTAAATTTTGGGACACAAAAAATGTGTTTCTAACTTTGCTAACTCAGATTGCAGACTTAGGGGGTTATGAATGCTCTGATTCCAGTCAAGCACAGGAAATGATATATTTGAGTGCATACTTCCAAATCTTCCCTGCATTGCAGTACTTACTGACATATACCAGCCTCATGTTCATCTTCAGTTGTCTCCCTTATCTGTCACACAAAAATTGGGAATGGGTGATTCACCTTTTCGGTAAGCCAGCATTTGGGGATAGGGTAATGGAAAAAAAAAGAGCAATAAGACACAAAGATAGGCATGCACTATAGAAATATTAAAGAGCTGACAGAAATTGAGAATCAACAGTAGGCATTTCTGTATCACTGCCAAAATAACACACTGAACAAAAGAAACTATGCATTCACCCCTTGTAAATTGAAGTTCCTACAACTAAATCACTTATTTTTCTTATGTCTCGATGTATGGGAACTGTTGAATCACGGCCTGAACCTCTGATTGACCACCTGAGGTGAGTGCTGAGTCAGCTGCAAGGGCACAGGTGAATGCAATTTCACCTGAGTGACCAGAAGGGGTGGAGCCTGGCTACACCCCTCCTAGACCCCATTTAGGGGCTGACTCCCAAGGAGAAAGGATCTCTATCTGGAGATCCTTCCTCTTGGAGTCCTTCTGTGAGCCCAGGACATGGGTGAGATCTTTGTTTTATTTTTTCCTTTGTAATGTGATAATCTCTCTGGTCTAATACCTGTATACTTGTTTGCCATACACTCATTTATAGAAATAATTTATAAGTTATATAAATGGTTCATTGTCCGGTTGTTTTATGATGCTATTACAAGACTTCAGTGTTTTCTTTTGGCTTCAGGTCTTGATTTTGTATCCAGACTGTTTTGTATGTCTGCTTGCATGTATTTATGTACGTGCAGACACAAAGGTACTATGCTGAATCAAGCTTGAAGGTGATGTTTTATCTTGATCACTGAACAAGCTATAAAGTACTAAGTATGCTGAATTCATGCCAGAGGGCCAGGGAATAAAGGTAAGGAGTAGATCCCTGATTCTTCTTGCTTCCTGGCTCTGTTTCGTGATGTTCCTTCTAGATTTCTCTCCAGAATCCCTTGAAGTTTTCTGGAGATACAGCTCACTGCAACAAGCACTTATCCAGAGCGTGGTGGATGTGATGTCCTCTCTCCAGGACATTCCTAGCAGTCTGTGCACCTCCAAGCACTCTTAAGTACTTTTTAGCTGCAGCTCAGGCAGTGCATAGCTTGTCACAACCATTTTAGCTACTGTAAAGACCTCCAATGACCTGAGATACTTTGAGCTCAAGAGAGAAAAAAAGGAAAAAGTTCTAGAAAGGTATTGGAAAACAGCGCACCAAAGGAGATGATACTATAAATTAACAAGGAACTTCTTGTATATTCTAATATGCTTTTTAGGTTTAAATTAGTTGTAGAGGAGTATACTTCCTTCCTAAATAGCAGGGAGTTGAACTCTACTCCTCTTGATCACAGCACACTGTGGCCCAGGATTGCCTTTTGCTCTCCTCTGGAAACCATGGGGACAAATCCAAAGCAGCATTCATGTCAGAGGCTGATAGGGATTAATTCTTTCTACTGACCCAATTAGCAATGTAAGTAAGGCAGAGTGTTAATGGCCGTCTCTGTACTTTTATTATCGAATGCCTATATTCCCTCACGGTCTTCTCCCTCACAGTATCATAATAACATATCAGTAGAAAACTATCTTTCCCACTGATGTTCTCAAGTCTGTCAAAGATTTGATAGCTGTGGAAAACATCATCGTTCTCTGTTCTAAATTTTGTGATTTTAAGTTTGCAGTTTTTCATAGTTGATGTTTGGCCTTCATGATAATCCACTGCAAAAATATCCATTAATATCTAAGACTCTCAAAATAATTCAATATAATCTTAGCATCTTAATATTCCACTTATATAAGTTTAACTTAGTGTTTACTGAAAAAAAAAAAACAAAATGTTTTGCCTTTCTCTCAAATCCATTCATTTTATGAAATGGCATACAGATGTTAAAATTTTCTTGGCTAAAATTTATTTTTCCCACTTGTTTTATGACATCTGGGGTGGGAAGATATCCCTAAACAGTCTTATAGACTCTTCCTTTCAGGATACCAAGTCATGTGTCACTTCAAACCACGTATTGTCTTACTACTTGCACAGTGCATAGATAAGGCTTACAGGAATTCATTAAAGTGAAAATGAATAGCAGAATTCAGCCTTCTTCCCTTTGTGCTTCCACTGACTCTTTTTTTCTTAGTGCTGTTCCAGTGATGCATCACTCTCAGCAATCTCATATGATTTCGAAAAGAGCAAGAGCACATAAATTTTACTGGCATAAAATGCAAAACATTTTCTCTGACATTTCCATCATTTTTTAGCATCGATATGTCTTCACAACAGATTTTATCAGAATAATAAAATACGTATCAGTTCCACAGAAAGAAAAAGTTATTATGATCAAAATAAAAGATTCACAGAACTATAAAGTATACTTCAAAATTTTGCTTGTCAGATTAAACATCTGGCACTTTGATTCTTTTGCAAGTAGCAAAATATTTTCTTTATTTGCAAAACTTTTCTAGCTTCTTCCTCTAAAGGAACTTTGTTTTATCTTTTTTTCCCTTAAATAATATATATGAATTGTCCATTTATAGAACCATTGAGTCTTTTGAGTTGAAGGGACCTTTAAAGGCTGCCTTGTCCACCTCCCCTGCAATGAACAGGGACACCTACAGCTACAACAGGTTGCTCAGAGCCCCATCCAGCCTGAGCTTGAGTGTCTCCAGGGATGGGGCATCCACCACCTCTCTGGGCAACATGTGCCAGTGCTTTGCTACCCTTATTGTAAAAGCATTTTTCCTTAAATCCAACCTAGGTTTCCGCACTTTTAATTCAAAACCATTTCCCGTTGTCGTAGCACAACAGGCCATCCTAAAGAGTCTGTCCCCTTTCTTCTTACAGCCTCCCTTTAGATTCTGCTCTCTGACAGCTGAGAGGCTGCTGTCAGGTCTCCCCAGAGCCAGTTCTTCTCCAGGCTAAACAGCCCCAGCTCTCTCAGCCTGTTCTCATAAGGGAGAGGTTCAATCCCTCTCATCATGTTAGTGTTCCTCCTCTGGACGCACTCCAACAGGTCAACATCTCTCCTGTACTGATGACTCCACATCTGTGTGCAGTACTCCAGGTGAGGCCTCACCAGTACAGAGTAGAAGAGCAGGGTCACCTCCCTAGCTCTGTTGGCCGTGCTTCTTTTGATGCAGTCTAGGATACAGTTGTTTCAGGGCTGTGAGAGCACATTGCTGGCACATGTCCAGCTTGCCATCCACCAGGACCCTCTAGTCCTTCATGGTAGGGCTGCGCTCAATCCTTTCATCCCCCAGCTTGTATTGGTAGTGGGGATTACCACAACCCAGGTGCAAGACCTTGCACTTGGATTTACTGAACCTCACAATAAGTGGGGGCCTACCTCTGGAGCCTGTCTATGTCTCTCTGGATTGCATCCTGTCCCTCAGGTGTGTCATGTGCAAACTTGCTGAAGGTGCACTTGATCTTACTGTCACTGTCATCAATGAAAATGTTAAAGAGCATCAGCCCCAGTACTGACCCCTGTGGGACACCACTTGTCACCAGTCTCCATCCAAACATCAAGCCATTGACCACCACTCTCTGGGTATTATTTCACAGCCTATTTCTCATCTGTCAAGCAGTCCATAAATTTTCATAAACTACCAATTCTCTCCACACCTAGGTATTTCATAAATTGCCTATTGACAACAAAGCCGTCTTCGTTTCAATATCAAAGCATTTTTAATGTATTTAAGACAATATACATAGACTGAAGAAAGATAATCCCTCAGCCAAAAAATTACCATCTGCAAAAACAGTTGGGATAGTCCTTCAGCCAAGAAACGACTATTTGCAAACAAATGGAATAGAAGACATTTAGGATTAATGACCTGGAAGAACGTATTTTTATACATCCAGAAGAATGTACTTTTATACACCTTCTTAGATGTTCTTAAAATCATATCACAGGTATTCTTCAGTCTTGTGTGAAAACTCAAATATAAGACTATTAAACTTTCAGAATCTGTCACAGAACTTTGCTTATTTTTGTCTGCCATGAATTAATTTCATATGGGAAGGTTTGCTGGAAGTAGAGATCAAAATGTCACTACAAGTTCTCTGTGGAAAGAAAAGCTTATTTTCCTTTGAACACATAATCTATTTATTTATTTATTTATTTGCAGAGCTGCCATGGTTCTACACAGTTTACTAACTTTAATCCACGAACAAATGGAGTTTATTCAACCAAAATCTCTGTGTACTTTGTACAAAATAAATCTTCTTATGTAAGCCCAGGACTACTGGACTTTGTCAAGGCAAATATTTTGTGGCACCACACTTCCTTTATTTGCTTTGGTAAGTTTTCAAGAATAGTATAAAAATATGCAGTGTAATAGATAGAATTGAAGCAGGAATAAGAATGACATTTTCACAATATTTCTAATTCTAATATATATTTGGTGCAGATTTTAATCCCTGCAAGAATCCCAAGAGGAAATCACACTTGCTTAATTGTAAATACTGAAGACATGACAAGATGGCAGTAGTACAGCTTCAAAAACAATGAGTCTTTCTCTAAAAGCATCATACAAAATGGTACAGCATAAAATATTTTGCCTCATTATCCTTTAGCAGTATTTATAGATGTTATATTTCTAAATGTAATGATTTTTTTAAAAAAGAATAAAGACAAAAAATGACAATTCTCTCAAATGATGCACAGCTTACCATTAAGGGTAATGGCTTTTGATGCTGAAACAGATTCCTGGAGTTACATAACCACTTGTACTAACATTAAATCATTTCAAAGCAAAAGCAAAAAGAACAGTATAGATCCGTAAGGAAGATCCACAAAAAAGAAGTCTGAAATATCACTGAGACCATTTAATTTAGAGCTGAAAAACTGAAGGACACTCCAGAATTATACAGTTAAATGAAAGGCTTACTGCTATAAAAAAAAAAAAAAAAAAAAAAAAAAAAAGACATTAATCTTCATTCCTGGGGTGCAAAAGGAAGAGGCAATGGACTTATATTTGGAGAAATGATATTTAGACTGTGAAAAGTTTTAAAATGTTGAGAATTTTAGTAGCAATGCTGTCTGTAGAGACTATGAGATCAAAATAACAACTTATTGAAATTCAGTATAACTTCAATGAGATGTATTCTTAAATTCAAATGCTCTAATTCGATATGTGTAAAGAAGGTGGATTTAAAAAAAAAAAAACATCAGAAAAAAAAGTTTTATCACCATGATTCAGATAACTTCAATGAGTCACCTTTCCTCTCTCAATGTGAAACCAATTTAGGCTACAAGGCACATAATATGGTGCAATTATCTATGCGCTGGTGAAGCTTTTCTAAAACAAAAGACAAAGTGTTCCTCTCCAAGCCCTTCTCCCCCATCCAGCTATACATAGCTTCAGAGCAGCAGGCACAGTGCTCAGCTGCTTGACAACGCAAACTGGGCAGCCTAACGAGTTCTATGTAAGACATTTTAAAGTCTGACTGCCTAATTTGGAGAATACATGCAGAAGGACATCATTAATCTGGGTTTGTTTGAACTGAGGTCTTTATAACCTAAAAACATCACCTCTCTCTTCTGATCTCTCAGCATACTGACCAACATTCCCTCTAATCAGAAATCATGAAAGCCTTTGCCTGAGCGCTGCTAAGACATGGGCTGCACAGCACACCCAGTGCAGACCTAGGAAGGGTGCAGAACATGGAAGGAACCCATGAGGGCACTAAATTGTTGTTGGAAATGCCCTCATAGAGGTGACTGTTTCTAGAGGAAATGGTCCTTCCAGTCCTGAGTGCCATCTGATCAACGCTGGGTAATATGAGTCCTTCACAACTCACGCTGACTGATGCTAAACTTCCTAACCATGACTTCTTCCTATGACTTCAAACATATGCATTTGAAGCCAACATAGTCCTTAGGTAAAGTAAAATAAACACTTTTATTGATTCCTGGGGTTTTTCAAGTGGAGAAAGCTTGGTAGAGATGGACAAGGTCACAGAGATTCTCAAACATCATTTTCAGAACCAAAATTAAGAATTTCTGCAGATAATCAAAATTCTTCTTTACTTGAAAATGCAAAAAAACGTGGCACTGGTAGAATAAAACAAACTATTCTTAAGCTCAGATGTTTTTTGTTATTAACAAAGTATTCAGGCATTTTTCAGTAAATACAGAAACAACAATCAGATAAAAAAAAATATCTAAAAATCAGAAGGTAAATTGCAGTATCACTTGGGAAAAAACTAAGCCTTATTAAAACTTCATTGAGAAGCTATGCTGCATGACTGCTGCATGACTCACTCCCTAAATCACTGGGTTTTATTATGCTGTGCGTGGTGAGAAACCAACAAGCAGTTCCAATTTGTATTATTTTAAAGCAAATGGTTCGGACTATATGTATACTAATGCTGCAGGTTTCTTCATTTGAAAATCCTTCGTTTCTCAGTGAAGTGAGGGGACATCCAGACACAGGCTGGAAAGACGTCGCTGAGTAAATGATGTTTCATTTTTATGAAATTGTGAGTCCTCTTCATGTGAAATACAGAACACAAACCTAGTTTTCTAGGAGCCTATTATTCTCAGGTGGTAAGATGATATACCAGGAAAATTATATGTTCAATCATCAGATAAAGAGGAAACAGAACAAGTGAGATGAACCATATTGCCTCGTACTCTGAAACTTTGATAGAATTGAATAATGTAATGAATGACTTACTACAGAAATTTCCATTTTTCGGCAATGTCAAAGCTACCCTAATGGAACTGTGGAGAGTTTTAAATATACATCTATCTTCCAAAAATGAAAATAAGAACATTATTTACCAGCATCTATTTATCTTCGTGCTGTGAACATTGCTTCTGTCACAATGAAATAGGGATGTTTGCATGTTTATCTGAAAGAAGATAAATCAGGAGGGAAATATATTTGCTGACAGAATACATGGCAGATATGTTTTCTAAAATATATTTTTTTCTGTTTTATGTTTCTGGTTTGTGCATGCTTCCAATCGGAGCATGAATCTCATGAGACAGATTCTACCTTAAATGTGGTGTACAGTAAAGCAACAAAGTAGACTTAACTAAAATGCAAAAAGTTATCAAAGGAAAATGTGGATACGGTTAAGATTGTAGAGTCCCTGCAAATGGCTAAATAATTAACTTACAAGTATTGATTATCTGCACTTGCAGCTGTTACATATATTGATGCAGGAAGTTTAATCCGTGACTTATTTAATGTTTGGAGGCTGTAGGGAAGGAAAAGTGGTTGAACGGCTTTCTAGGAATGTCACAGTGCTGGTTTATTGGAGTCTTCTTGGCCTTTCTTAAACAAAAGCTAAAGCCATTGTGTTTCAGAAACTGTTACACCATGCATAGATCATGCCTCACATTTGGACGTTGCCTCTAGCACTCACTTTCATAGATGACATTGCCATTTTTATCTTCTAAATTTGATTGCCTGTTAGTTTTTCAAGTAAGCATCATATCTTCAGAGCTATTTGTCATCTATAAGAGTAAGTAGTTCCTCTGTTCTTTTTAATTTCAAGGACAGAAAAATGTGTTGTTGTTTTCTTCTTTAATTAGTAGTTGTACATTTGTAACATTGTGTCAGTTACGATTACTTCACAGTGTTGAAATCTCAAGATCTTAGCTCTGAAGTCATCCCTGCAAATCCCTTGAGTTACATAACATTTTGTTAAATGTGCTAGCATAATGACCAGAAATTATGTTTCTTGAGCATTTCATAACACTGAATACACAAAGAAGACAATTGGCATGCAATCAGATGTGCTCATAAGCTGTTCTGCTTCACAACAATGATACACAACACTGCTATGCACATGGTATGAGCTATTCTGCAGCAGCATTCACAATTACATCCGGCTCATAAAGATATGGTTTTGATTCTCCTCCCTCCCCAAAAGCCCCTGCAAATTATGTAGCATGTTTATATCAATTCCCCCGACTATACATTTCTTCTGTTTGTGTAATATGCAACACATGAGGCTTTGCACTGGTGATTTCAGCACATTCTTCTTTTCAGTTTTGAGAAAACTGATTTTAGAACATACTATTACAGTTTGCAGAATTAAATCAAGCAATGAATGAGT
The DNA here is from genome assembly GCA_002909625.1 of Bambusicola thoracicus. Taxonomy (NCBI): domain Eukaryota; kingdom Metazoa; phylum Chordata; class Aves; order Galliformes; family Phasianidae; genus Bambusicola; species Bambusicola thoracicus. Next base: position 3,968 of record PPHD01021941.1, on the reverse strand, counting down.
TTTTAAAAGTATTTTCAAGTGAAATATGCACCATTTGAATGGGATTTGGATACAAATACATAGAAAAAAGTATGTCTCACCAGTTGTGATTTTACGACCTATGTTGTTTGAAGGAACTATTCACACAATACATTACAATAATAATAATAATAATAACTTCTTTGTTGGCATATGGAGTGCAGATGAAAATTGTATTTCACATCATCACTGATCTTTCTCATAAATTAATTAATTTTTTCCTAATAGATCTTTTGACATGCAATTATGGAAAAAAAAAGCTGTAAAGATAGTGTTATTTTCCTTTCTAAAAATAATTAATTATTTACTTCTGAATATATACATATATATATATATGTGCTCTTTTAAGTTTCATATTAAACTAAAGCACAGAAATGGTCATAAAGCAAAGACTTTAAAATATTACTTATTGGATAGGAATTGCTGTAGAGGTGAAAGAGCCTATCTATATAACAAAAAGAAAACCATATCTCTTTTATATTTGGACATAGATATGATAAGGTAGTTCTGAAGGAGAAGTAGAGATTAAAACTCTAAGCATGTTTTTCCCAGTCCCAACCAAGTATGCATTGAAAGAGCAGAAACCTGAAGGGAGCAGCTTTACTTTTATGAGATTTTTTTTCCTAATCACTGTAACAGGATGTCACAACCTCAACTAATCTTTGTAAAGAGGTACCACTTGAGCACGTAATCTAGAAATATCTGCCTGGATACGATAGCAGCATGAATCTGAACAAAATCATTATCTCCAGTTCAGACTTGAAGACAAATGCAATTTTGAAGCAAAACTTAATCTAGAACTAAACTGAACATTATTCTGTTTGCTTGCTATTTACTCTTCCTCAAAAACAAAAGCTTGTTTGTTTTTGTCTTTCTTACACAACTGAGAGCCATTCAGTCTATGTCCCTAAACAGATACTTTTTTTTTTTCCCTAAGAGAGGACTCTCCAAAGCACGCAAGGGTATACGCTGGAAGAGTGTACAAATTTACTACTTTTTAAGGGAAGCATTCTTCCTCTTTTTAAACTTTCTTCACTAGGCCCCTGTTTTTTTCCATTAACAGGGTGGTGTCATTACGCTGGACCTTTTATGAGACCCACTATGTCCTCTTTTATTGCACATATTTGACAGTATTACCATGGCTTTCTATAACACATATGAACTAAGCTGTTGCGCTGAACAAATGAAAGCAAAATTTAATTTTCAGTAAGAAAACGACTGTATATGTTTTACTTTGTAGAAAATTCTCAATTAAGTTAATGATAAAATTAAATTGATTTAATGTGTGACAGCTCCATTTCTCAATGAACATAATTAAAGTTCAGACATTATGTCTTCCTACCACATTTTAAAATATCATTTATGAAAAATAATTCTTTTCTGGATTCAGTTAAATAACCCTGAACACCAATGTACGATTATTAAATTCATCAATTAGTTTGCCTGCTTGGTGACTTAAATTTGAGCAGAGATGGCAGAGCATAAGTGAGAAGCAGAAAGGGTTCTGCAGCAGTGAGGGGTGGGCATGGAACAGGATGCCCAGGGCAGTAGAGTTATGTGTTTTCTAAGTATTTATTTCATGCGGAGAAGACTCAAAATTTCATAAAAACAGAACATGCCTCTAAGACAGGTCAGATACAGAGAACAATATATAAACTTTTCTGCCAAAATCAAGAAGACCCAAAGGAATGGCTCTATAGCCTAAACCCTAGCAGAGGCAAATGTTTCTCAAAGGGCAAGCACTAAAAGAGACAAAAAAAGATCTGTCTGAAGAAAGCCATCCCAGACAATAAAATCAGGTTGCTTCATGATTTATCACAAAGTGAAACTTTTAGGAGAGAACAAATACTCCCTGATGAATTGTGCCCCTTATTAGTCTTAGAAATAAGTTCAAAGGATCAGGTATGTGAGTGGATGTAGCTCCATTCAAGCTGTAAGACAATAGTTAGTTCAGTTGTACAGACTGCTAATACACTATGGAGAAATGAATTATATATGGACATTTGCTATTTGTTTAAGGTAATATTCTAATGACTACAGGAAAGGGGCAGCTGACCCCTCTTTTTGTGAGAGCTGGGGACTCTGTCTCCTGCTGCCTCTACCCTGTCCCTGGCCCAGGACCCTATGCCAGCCCCCACCCCAGCAAGGCTGCAGCAAACCCATCTTCAGCTCCTCACAGCCTTGCTCTGCCAAGCTATGGGCTCTAACCAGCCATGGACCCAGCCCAGCTGGGCCCGTGTCCAGGCCAAGTTTTGGCCCATCCTCACCCCCAGGAAGGTCCCACGTTCCTGAGGTTGTCCCTGGAAGCCCTGCTCCTGGTTTGACAGTGGAATAGGCCTGATCTGGAAGGCTGCCCCAATACTCATGGCCACAGGGAGCTGTTGTCCCCACAGTGCCCTGATATATGCACTACAGTTTCTTAAATCTTTGTGAACCAGTACAGGATGGATTATTATAGAAGAAGTAATGGTCAACTATGGATAAAATGGAAGAGACAGCAGCAATGCAGTGCACCTCCTCTCTGAGTGCAACCTGCTGAACATGTAATTGGTGTCTTCATTCATGAAACCTGAAATGACAGTCACAGTATGACTCCTGGGGGAGAATTACAGCAGCCTGTTTCTTAAAGGAGCACACTTTTTGTATTTTAAATGAAGGCAATATTGTAATAGGAATGAATTAACATACCATAAGAATAAGATTTTCTGTGTAGTCTGTTTAGCTAAGTGAGTTGAGATCATGATGCTTCTGAGAAAGAATGTATATGTTGACCCTGTTGTAAAACTCAACATCCCTTAATAATTCATCTCAACGTTTTATGATGGTCATCAAGTTGAGAGGGGGACCTCTGAAATAAGAAAACTTGATAATTACAAAACTGACTGAAATTACATGCTGAAACATGTTTCTTAAAAACTTCCAACGCTGAGCAGCCCACTTACTCGCTAGGCAGAACTTTTGAGGTTGATGGAAACTTCAAGCTATCTTGATAGAAGCCTTCTTTTTGTTTCTTAATTAAACTTTTTCTGTATTTCGAAGCTATCACTTCTCATCATTCAGCTCAGTGCATATGGAGAACCGCGTCTCTTCCTTTTGTACTGATTACCTTTAGCAAAACATTTGTCAGTTTTGATACCATGGGATAAAATATCCACCATATAAGATATCACTAGACATTTGATAAAAGGCAGAAAAACTCCTACAGAAAGTTCATAATTCTAGGGAGAACCCTTAAGAGTAAGGCTTGAATAAACCGTGAAAAAAAAATTACAAACAAGTTATGAAATACTACGATCTACTCTATTTGTTGAGTATGGCAACAGTTCTTAGGTTAAAATACTAAATAATAATATAATTGGAGACTTGTACGTCAGCTCGCATAGAAGTACTGAGATGGAATTTGTACTACTTAACCTGTTCACAGCTTTAATACTCTCTGAATTTGTGGGATTTTAAGGCAAGAAATATGTTAAGTAACACACTTGAAATATATTTCTTCATCTTACACCAATGTTTTCAGTTTAGAACGTCTGTTGTTACTGCTGGCGTAATTGTATGGACAACCAAACTGTATGAAAGAATAGTGATACAAAACCCCAGTATATTTGACTAATATGAAATGAATTATGAAATGAAAAACAACATGAGCCAGCAGTGTGCTCTTGAAGCTCAGAAAGCAAATGGTATCCTGGGCTCCATCATGAGAGGAGTGGCCAGCAGGGACAGGGAGGAGGCGATTGTCCCTCTCTACTCTGCTCTTGTGAGGCCCCATCTGGAGTACTGTGTCCAGGTATGCAGCCCCCAGTACAAGAAAGACAGAGAGTTGTTGGAGAGGGTCCAGGGAAGGGCCACAAAGATGATCAGGGGACTGGAGCACCTCCCATACAAGGACAGGCTGAGGGAGCTGGGCTTATTCAGCCTGGACTGCGGGGTGACCTCATTGCAGTCTT
>PPHD01021940.1:0-13053 GCA_002909625.1 Bambusicola thoracicus | reverse complement strand
TTCCTCCTAATATCTAACCTAAACCTCCCCTGAAACTTTTCTGCCTTTATCGATGAGTGCAAGTAGTGGATGAAGCATGAGAGATTGCAAACGGTCTAGAAATGAAGGAAACTGTATACAGTGTAGAGCCATACAAGATTCAATGAAAAGATGGTGCATGAAATTATTAAAGCTTGAGCGATACTACATTCAGAGCCATGAACTACAGCATTCTGTGCTGTTTTTGGAAGATGAAGGATATGCTTCCAACCTACTGAAACTTAATGCTAGAAGTAGTGGGCTTGTGACAAATGTTACGAGACCAGTAATCCCTCTGCCTTTTGCTTTCTCCCTTCTAAAGGAAAGGCAGCTCACCAACAGTGTAAAGTAGATGCAGTTGTGAAAACTGTTCAGAGTCCAATGCTTTTCTACGCAATATTGAACTGAATGAGGCTTAGAATGGAATTGGACATCCTCACTATATTTGGCAGTGCAAAGCAAGGAAGATACTAAATTACGTATCTCTAACTGGAATACAAGATGTAACTTTCATCATTCAACAGCTCCTTCTGGTCTGTTTGCTAGTCTATAGGAGTGTTTCACAGAATAGATGAAATCATTTTCTTCTTATCAAAACTTTAAAAGTGCCATTCAGAATCAGGAAAGCCAATGAGGGAAAGCGGGGCAGAAACCGTAGTTTTCAGAATTCATAAATAGATCAGATTTAATAAAACATATTAAGCACAACACTCCCATTTTAGCATTACGAAAACTTTGCTGTACAGTTTATACAGGACTCTCCTCAAGTTTTCAGACATGACCTTTGCATATATTTGTAAGGAAAATCCAAGCAACTCTATTTTTGTATAAAACACTACAATCTGGATAACTTTAATCATGCTAAACTCGTCTATTAAGGAACATTTTCCAGTCACAGCGCATCTGATTACAGAGATCCTGAAGAACATCGCTTTAAGGAGCTGACACAACTGCCAATTTGTGTGAATATAAACATTTAGGTTTATGACAGGTGTCCCCTAGAGCTAAAGCACTTTAGAATAAACAAGAAGTTGTAGAAAAAATAGAGCAACACAACTTGCAGTGGTGGTCTATCCACCGCAGTTAGGACAAGATGAAATGATAGGCTGCTCTATGCAGAGTAATCATATTCTACCCACAAAGGTATTTACGCTTAAAACAGATAAAACTAGACTACATTTAAAGCAGATGCTTTAAGCAGGACCCAGAAACAAAGCAGGCATTTCATTATTTTCAGAAACTGTGTCCTAGCAGACACGGAACACCAACGTAAAAGGGAAGAAGCTGTCTACTCCATTCTGCAAAAGGACTGGCTTCATTTTTGAGTAACAGTGCTGGTATCCAAGACCATCCTATCTTATGACCATCGGCAGGAACCATTAACCATCTCCCAACCCCCACATGAGGAGTTTGTCAGGGATGCACACGCTTTTCTCTACTTCTTTTTAGTGGCAGGTGAAAGTATTAAATTCACTTTGAAGCAAAGAAAGAAAGTTTGCTTGCATATATATATATATGCAAGGTATGGTAATATGCTAAAAAATTCTTTTGCAAGTAGAGTCAAACCTTTCCCTACTTCTATGTGACTTTTGTATAAAACAGTCATCAGAAGAGAATGACAGAATTGAATTCATGGAGCTAAAGCACATGGGACAGATATTTCACTCAGACCCCTATGTCCTGCAACACTTCTACACGTAACACGCGTCCTCATGAGAAAGGATTTATTTTCTCTGCTTCCTCCTAAATGGCACCATCCCAGAGCACAGCTGTTCTCTGAATCCCCTTGCTATCAATTATACTTTATTGACATCCTAACCACCTAGGAGCAGCTTCTTTTTAAAAACAATAGCCCTATTTTCTTGCACAGACATACTCCAAAATATAAACAGCTTAAAGCCAACCTATGCTTTTCCACTAATAATCCTTTCCTCACAGGAGCTATCATCTTTAACCATTTGAGAATGCCGGTTGTGGTTGGAGGTCCTCCAGCTAGCACCCAGCCTGAGGTGGGAACTCACCATGGCTGGTACCAAGCCATGATCCTGACCCACACCAGCACTGGTAGTGATGTGGGCACCCATTTGAAGCACTCACCAGAAACCTTCGCCTGAAATTAAGCCACGGATCAAAGCATTCCAAAAAGCTTTCTGTAGTTGGAACAAGTACTCGCAGGCTTCTCTCCACCTGTTCTGGAGCGGGCAAAATGCTGGGAATAAAGGCACACCTCTCCTCAAGCGTCCATTTACGGAGTATGACTAAAAGTTGGAGGTAACTCAAATAATAGTTTCAGTACTTTTTCTTTAGACTGTCACGGAGAAGACATTTGAGAAGCGAGTAGAAAAACCTTCTTTGAACAGTAAGTCTATGCAACCATACATCACTGACGTATTAAATATGGAGGAGCACTGAGAAAACTCACAGTGGAGCTTTGATAGCACTGCTTACAGTCCTTAAAGACACTTTAAAAGCAAATTAAAAAATTAACATTTGTCCTCTTATTCCATCAAAAACAGTGTCTTTTTGCTTTTTCTCTGACAGTACAGAAGTAGCACAGTGTGTGCTTTCAAACCCAAGCAACATGGCAGCCTCCTTGTGACTAGCTACAGTTCTTTTATGGCCACCTGGTCCTTACCCTAATCCTTCCCCCTTTCCACTGAAGCTTTACATCTCCTAAAATCTTAATAAATTAAAGGACACATCCCCCCCAAACCCCAGAACTCTTCAGTCGAGACTTTCAGCTTGTAATTTTCACAAAGACAGTCGTTTTAATACGTCCCCTTAAAACATATTTATAAACCGCAATGATAAGAAATAAAAAGACGTATCTTTACACAATGAAATCGAAGGGGGAGGGTATGGCATGGCATGTTTCAGCTCCTGCTAACTTTCAAGAAGGCTGGGGAGGGAAGTGTTATTTTTTAATATCAAAGTCATTTCAGGCTACAGCAAAGGAGTTAACTTAGAAAGCAATGAGCATGTGAAAATAAGGAGACTGTAACTGAAAAGTATTTTTTGATCATAATTATGCCATTTGCTACCAGGAAAATGGGAGAGCAGCTTTGCAGGTATGCAATTTCACATGTTGAGGAAGCATCCTCATTACTAAACAGCATCAAGAATTTTATTCAAGCGCTAAATTATAGGTGCAAACATTAAAGCGTTTTGTTAAAGTATCCGATGTTTAATATTGCGTGTGACCTCAAATTAGCAAGCAGTCCTTTTTCCATTAAAACTGCTCAAGTGATTATTTTAAAGTTCAAAGCAACAAACGCTTTATTCAAAAAGAATACAGCTGCAGGAATGGTTGAGTCCCACGGGGTCTTCCCTACTATTTCTCATTTGAAAAAATGCATAGAATCATAGAATCAATCACGAGGTTGGAAAGGACCTCCAAGAGCACCCAGTCCAACCGTGCTCCCATTACCCTTGCTACCACAACCTACTAAACCATATCTGATAGAATCACTGAATTCACTCACAGATATCCTCTGTTCCACGTCATGAAAATACAGGGCTGTGATTTTGAAAGACAAGCGGAGGATTTTAGCTTACATTCCTTCTACTTTACTGCTGTTTTTCAATTTCTACTGCTTTCTTTCGGAACGGTAAGTGGTGAAATTCAAAGCTAAATGAAACATCTGGGGTGCACTACAACCATTCTCACCCCCCATCCGTCCTTCCACACCAGCCGTCCCACCCCCATAAGCCTGCCTGTCTGAAGGGAACGGGAAAACAGCTATTAAACCTGCTTTGATGCTCCTATACTGAGGGCATCATTAAGAGAATTTGATTTTTCTTTGTTTTTAGCATTTCCTGACACATTCCAGCTTTCCAAAAGTGAAATCAAATGAATCCCTGGATTTCCTTCCTTGCAATATGTATTTTAAAATGCACTTCATATCACATCAGAGATGAATGCTATAACCTTTTCTCTATGGCAAGTGAGGGAGGTTTTGACAAAAGAAACTTGCAAAAGGTGGCTGCTGTCATCTGAGAATGTGGATCAGGTACAGTTATGGTTTCATGCCATAATTTATGCCAGTTACTTCGTCAATCTATAACATAAAACATATCTTTTAACTTGAGAGGAAACATCACTCCAAAGGAATAGAATTAAAGAAATCTGAGTCTCTCGCTCACATCGTTACATTTTTTCTCCTGTTTAAACTAGGTAATGGACTATTTTGATTAAAAAAATACATGCTAAAAAAATAAAGATTCTTATACAGTTTGGCATAATAAATATACTAATTTAGACTACAAGATATTAAAAAGCATAGCTCTTCATGCTTGTAGGCTCCAGAAGTTCAGCAAACAGCCTAGAAGATGAAAGAAAAAGGAACCCAGGAAAAAGATCCCCATGAAGCATGCTCCAGCAGACACTCTGTAAGAGGTTATTCTTTTATATCACTGACTCAAAGTTTGCTGAGGAGCAACTCCTCTCCCTCCTATACATTGGAGCGAGGCACACTCTTCTGTCCATCTTTCTGCAACTGATCCCTGCCACAGTTTCCGTCCCTCTCCTTTCCCATGCTGGGACCTTCTCTTAGGCCAACACTCTTCATGTTTGAAGTCTTCAGCCCTCCAAATCGTAACCAGTTTCTACAATTCTGATTTTTGCGTTCCTCTGAATACATGCAGTCTTGATCTTTCTCTTTTCGTACACTCACTGTTTCCCTCATCACATCCTCATCTGATCCCTGTCTCTCCAGGATCTCCGACCAAGTGTTCCCACGTTTCTCTGGGAAGCACTATGAGACATTTCCTCTGCTCCTCTCTTACTTTGCCTCCTCTTCTTCTTTTTACAGTGTTTCTCAGTTTTCTCAGCCAATTCCAGTCCCATTGCAGCAGCAATCCTGACAGGCTTCTCGTAAGGGATTAAGAACAGTAGGTTTTGATGAACCAGACAGGCGCTGTTTGTTGAAAATTCAAATCAAGCTGCTTCTCCCCCTTACTTTCTGGGTAATGACACAAGCTATGGGATCGATGGCACTGCCTTTAAAAACTTGCTCAACCTTGGTGCTCAGCCCTCAAGGTTTGTACAGCTTGGAGAAGCTGACACACAGGAAAAACATCGGCAAGCCAGGATAATTCTTGTACTGTCAGCAGGCTTTTGCAGACATATCTTCCAACCCTGCTCCCATTTGAGCTGATAGTAAGTACTTCCCACACCCTTTCTTTGTCTTTTAAAGTCCACTGTCGCTATAAACCAGATCTACTTTCTCTTGGGAGAGGCTCAATAAAAAGATGGGTGAGGAAGCTACAAGGGCTTACCGGTGGCAGGGCACTCGCATATCCACACAGATAGAAAATGGAGTTGGTGAACAGTTGAAAGAGATACCCGAATCTCCGGTTGCATGTGAATCCAACTGTAGAGATGGAAAAGGGGATAAGGAAGGGGAAAGTTTGGGCACTGATGGTTTTGGGTTCCCTTCTATGAAGGGAAAATACTCAGAGAAATACTGGGAGGTGAGCATGGTGTCTGGAGGGGGTGCACGGTGAGGAATACAACTTTGGAGAATTAGAGCAATGTCTTTGGAGAAAACTGGGTTAGTAAGAATTGCTGTGCCTGAGAGAAAGCAGAGAAGACTGAATGGAGCATCCATTTGGTTCTCCTTAATCAAGCAACTACGACCACATGCTGAGGCCTGCTCTTGGCCAAAGGGCTGCTGAAAAGTACCAGCCTCTTCCCTGAACCTCCTTATTCCCATGTCTTGCCCAGCTCTCTTTTTGGCTGCTGGGACCTACATAATAGCACCATCCATAACAACTACCCTTCTGGCTTGCTCAGTCACTTTTACTGTTCCTTTATGGCAAAAGGCAAGTCACACACAACAGTTGGTCTGCAGGTTGCAGACTGCACAGGCATACACAAGTCACTCAGAGAAGAAAGAATAGAAGATTTTAGCTATGAATGTCTGACAGTATTAACGTCATGGTAAAAGTCTGAGAAAACTGACAGTAGGAAAATGGAATCGTGCAGAGAGAAAGTACTGCTCCAACAACAGACTGTAAGCCTCACAATTTTCACAGCACACAAATTATCCTGGAGCATCACGGAGCGTGCAGATCTTGAATGCATACCTGCATTTCAATACGAGAGAACACTACGCACATTTCAACACGCTAAGTATCACTTTTTAAAGTTTCAATTACTTGCTGGTGTCCCTTTAATCCGAATGGCTCAAGAACAATCTCGGCTACTTACATTATGAATAAACAATACAAATACAGAACAGATTTTCTGATGAAAAAGAGGTCATGATGCTCCTGTAAAGGGGACATTTTCAGATTCCGTCAGGAACATTTCTCTGCATGCTAACACTTGCATTATTCATCCAAATGGCTTTCACAGTTAATAAAAGCCTATTCAGAGACAACATGAAAATCTTACTGGGGAGTGGCACCTTAGAAATACGAATGCTTTGACACTGTCAGTTCAATTTTCAAGAACTGGCAAGGAAGAGTGCGAAGCATGGGGTAAAAATACTTAAAAACCCAGCAGAATGCCACGCAGCTGTCTTTGAGAAAAGCCAGTATTTGATGGCTTCTCCTTCTGCTAAACATAACTACTGTGAGAGAAATAGAGCTGGAGAGGGACAGTTTTGCAAAAGGTATGTTTCAGATTTAAAAAAAAATAAATGGATTTCACAAAGCACACCAAACAGAACAGGCAAACATAAAAACATCTGTGAAGAGCGCTGTGGGTCCAAACAGGAGTAGTGTGATGTTGGCAAGAGTGAGCACAGACTGCTAGGGCAGCCTTCAGAAATACTGAAAGGAGGAAAAGCTTTAAGAAACAGTGAGAAACAAGGTATGAGTAGACATAATTAAGACATTAGAAACAACAGAGATCATCGTAAAGCTACAATGCCTGAGGCTAAGGATATACAGACCACATCACTGAATGTAACTATCAAAAGGAACTTAGAAGATACATCAGAAAGTTACTTTTGGAGGCAATAAAGAAGTGGGCAGCTGGATATGTCAAAAGAAATATCAAGAGAGACATGGAGGGACAATTGGAAGTTGCAAGCTGGAAGCACACAAGGAGAAACCTCCAGGAAAGAAACCGTGTCACTGGGTCCAGCATCAAGGTGTGCGCTGGGTTCCTGAAACAGAAAGGAGCAGAACAGTGCTAAGGGGAAGAAAAAGATATCTTCCCTATCTACCTGATCTGTGTCATCTCAAAGAAAACGACTTAATAAAAAGCAGTCAGAAGCATGAACTTCCAGCTGCTTAAGGAATTACTGAACGGTATCCCCTGGGAAGCTGTTCTTGGGGACAAAGGAATGGAGCAGAGCATTTAACATGTTCTCTTATGATTTCATTATCTCAAAATTGGAAAAATATGGATTTGAAGGGTGGACTATTCAGTGGATAAGCTAGGGGGTTGTGGTCAATGGCTCTATGCCCAGGTGGAGGCTGGTGATGAGCAGTGCCTCCCAGGGGTCCATGCTGGGACCGGTGCTCTTCAACACCGTTATCAGTGAGTGACACAGACGATGCCATCGAGTGCACCCTTGGCAAGTTTGCTGACGACATCAAGCTGAGCAGTGCAGCTGGTACAACAGAAGGAAGGGATGCCATCCAGATGGAATTGGACAGGCTTGAAAAGTGGGGCAACGTGAACCTAATGAGGTTCAATAAGGCCAAGTGCAAGGTGCTACGCCTTCGTCAGGGCAATCCCAGATACAGGTACGGATTGGCAGAAGTATTCATTGAGAGCAGTCCTGCAGATAAGGACCTGGGGGTCCTGACGGATGAAATGTTGAACATAAGTCAGTGGTGTACTCTTGCAGCCCAGAAGGCCAGCTGTATCCTGGACTGCATCAAAAGAAGGGTGGCCAGGAAGGCAAGGGAGGTGATTCTCCCTCTCTGCCTTCATGAGCCCCCACCTGGAACAACGCATTCAGGCCTGGGGCTTCCAGTACAAGAAAAACACAAAGGTGTTGGAGCAAGTCCAGAGGAGGCCCCAAGAAAGGCTAAGGGGACTGGGCTTGTTCATACTGACTCTGGGGAGACTTCACTGCAGCCTTTCAGTGCTTAAAAGGAGCTTATAAACAAGATGGAGACTGACTTTCACACATTCTGATAGTGACAGAACAAGGAAGAATGGTTTTAAACTAAAAGAGGGGAGATTCAGATTAGATATTAGGAAGATATTTTTTTACTGAGAGGGTGATGAGACACGGTAACAGACTGCCAGGCTGTGGATGTCCCACCTCTGGAGGCACTCAAGGCCAGGTTGGATAGGGTGCTGGGCAACCTGGTCTAGTGGTTAGCAACCCCATCCATGGCAGGGGGGTTGGAACTCAATGGAACCCATGCCAATCTATGATTCTACGACCCTATGATACTTGGATTTATGCACTCTTTGGTGACTGCTTATGTGTCTTCTGGTCAACACAGAAACACTGATAAATTCTCATTAAGGTGATGTACAAACACAAACTGAGAAAACAAGTAACTAATGAGCTTTGGGGTTTTTGTTGCTTAAGTTGTTTTTTAATAGCTGTGGAACAATTAAAGCTCCAAAGAAAAAATAAATCATTTCATCTTTCTCAACAGCGAAGAAACCAAAGATAGATAGTTAAAAATATCTGGGTAAGACGGAAAAAATAGAGCTTCTGTCATTAGAAGAACAAACTGAGAAGCAAAATAATGAATGGTTTTCACAGAGTCAGATAACTTTATCCTCTACAGTCTCCTTTCCAAGCTCTCCTGCAAAGCAGCTTCCTCAAGGATTTTGAACCGTTCTGAAGTGGAGACAAATGTCATTTTCTCCATCCACCTCATCCGTGTGATCTTTCAGCTGCAGCTTTGTAAGCCTACATTTCAAACCAAAACGTATTAATTGTGTTTAGACCTCCCAGGCACAACAGGTAAAGTCACAGCAAATCGGTGTGTATTTCAGCAACTCCCAGAGAAGAACAGGGTTCTCTGACAGGCTGTAGCAGAAGAAACCATTTCAAATGGCTATTTCCTTTTCTATGAAAACTAAGGCAAACATTTAATGTTCTTTGCTTCTTAAGACATTTTCTTACAACTATTATATGGAAGGCCCTGAATAGATGTCCTAAAATCAATTTCAAAGAAGGCACATACAGTTTCAGCTCTTTGCACAGTTAAACAATTAAGACCTGAAAGTACATCAGCTATACCTGCAGAGACAAACTACTTTTCTTAGTTCATCAAATTAGGCTGTTAAAACAGCTACTCAATGCACCACCATTGCTGGACATGACTGGGACAAACTCGTGACCATCCAAACCATGCCAACCATACCTTGTGAGCCTGCTTGCCAAGGAGAGAGTGTTATTAGCCGGGCTTGGCTCAAACAATTCACTGCCCACAAAGCTACTTTAATGTACTGTCTCTACTGGGAAAAAAAAGAAAACACAGTAATCCAACAATACATTACGATACTTTCCCATCACTGCAGCAGTTCCCACCACAGGCAACACTTTGTCTCCAACAAAGAAGCCTCACATTCTGCGCCCGCAAAAAAACCTATCCATACTGTAGGGATGCCAAGAGGAACATCTGTGTGCTCAGAACTACACAAAACTGGCTTTTTGTGTGCGTGTGCCCGTGTGAAAGAGCCGGGGGTGGGAGCGCGCAGACAATAGCTCGTGTGACTGCCTGGTAAGGAAATGCTCTTTCATTCCCTTCCTCCCTCCTTTAATTTATTTTTTAATCTGAACAAGGGAGTCAAACAGCCGCTGCAGCTATCAACTGCTTCTCCAAGCCTAAGGAAAAGGGTTAAGTTTTTCCCACATTACTGGTTTTAGCTTGGACTTACTTTCACCATAAAGGATTTCTTTAAATGCTAAGCATATAATCTGAGGATTCTGGGTCTAATTTTCCATTTAGCTCTAATTATTACAGCTGTAACACATACTTATTAAATGCTCAAGTACAGACAGTAAAATGTCTCCCACAATATCTCTGTCTCCCATAACATCCTTGCAGGTAAGCTTAGGAAGAAGTCTGGGATAAACGAGTGGAAAGTGAGGTGGACTGAGAACTGGATGGCTGGCAAAACTCAGAGGGCTGTGATCAGGGCGCAGGTCTGGTTGCAGGCCTGTAACTAGTAGTGTTCCCCACGGGTTGGTACAGGATCCAGTCTTGTTCAACATCTTCATCAATGACATGGATGGAGGGATAGAGTCCACCCTCAGAAAGTCTGCTAATGATACGAAGCTGGGAGGAATCCAGCAAGACCTGGTCAGGCTGGAGAGCTGGGCAGAGAGGAAGCTAATGAGGTACAACAAGGGCAAGTGCAGAGTCCTATATTTGGGGAGGAATAACCACATGCATCAGTAACAGATTAGAGGGATGACCTGCTGGGGAGGAGCTCTGCAGAGAAGGACCTGGGTGTCGTGGTGGACAACAGGTTGGCCATGAGCCAGCAGTGTGCCCTTGTGGTCAAGAAGGCCCATGGTATCCTGCAGTGCAATAAAAACAGAATGACCAGCAGATTGAGGGAGGTGATGCTAACACTCTAACTTGCCCTGGTGATGGCACGTCTGGAGCACTGTGTCCAGTTCTGGGCTCCTCAGTTCAAAAAAGGGAAATTCTAAGGAGTCCAGCAGAGAGCCACAAAGATGATTAGGGGCCTGGAGCATCTCCCTTATGAGGAAAGGCTGCGAGACCTGGGACTGCTCAGCCTGGAGAAGACTGAGGGAGAATCCTCATCAATGTTTATGAATATCTAGTAGGTGGGAATCGAGTGGATGTGGACAGGCTCTACAGTGATGCCCAGTGACAGAACAAGGGGCAGTGGGCACAAAATGGAACATAGGAAGTTCCATACAAACTTGAGGAAAAACTTCTTTACTGTGAGGGTGACAGAGCACGGGAATGAGCTGCTCAGAGAGGTTATGGAGTCTCCTTCTCTGGAGATAGCCAAAACTCACCCGGATACTTTCCTGTGCTACTACTGTAGGGAACCTGCTTTAGCAGAGGAGCTGAACTAGATGAACTCCAGAGGTCCCTTCCAATCCGTACGTTTCTGTGATTCAGTAATATGGATGCCTTTGATGGTTTTGATCATGAATATAAACAGTGAAATGTAGAAAGAAGAAATAATCAAAGACAACAGAACATATAAATAGCGTTGCCTTTCTGAATGGGGGTGGGGGAGTGTCAGTCAGTCATTTGGGGAGCAGTGCAAGAGAATGTGAGCTAGGAAACGGCACCATCAAGAAATAAAAGTTGTAAAGCAATGGAAAGCCCACTGCAAAGACCATCACTTACAAGAGAGCATCTGTATTTTGTTTCAGTTCCGATCTACCTCATCAGCCATTTAAATAATCCAACGATTATTTGCTGATGGACTGAAATTGGTGGTTGAAACTAGATGGGAGTTGAAACTAGATGATCATTGTGGCCCTATTAAACCCAGGCCATTCTGTGATAAATATACTGTTTTATTCCTCACTTTAAAAGCATCCCCCGGTGATGAGGACTTTTGAAGCAGTAATATTTAAATATGTTCAAGTTCCAGGCTACCTATGAAAGCCAGAAGAAACTCTGTTTCTCTGGAGCTACGGTTACTAATGCCATATCCTCCTCTGCTTCCTGCCTGTGTGGCGCAATCCCAGAGCTCGACAGATATCAGTAACTCTGCCTGTTTCATGCCTCACCTTTAATGCCAGCATTGTCTCCAAAACCGGGAGCAAGTGGCCCAGGGAATCAATTAGCAGTGACTTATCTGTTTCCCTAAATATTTGTAACTCTTTAACCAAGGGTCTGAAATTACATCTCTCCCTTTGGGGAAAACGGAGACAGGAGATGTAAATCTGGAGCGGTGCTCAGCCTTTCAGTCAGCCCCCAGAGTGCTCACTGGGCTGAGAATGTGCTCAGGCATGAAACCAGTGCATGTGTGATGGGGCCCGGTGACAGTGTGGAACTATTCAGGTTCCTGCGCAGCCTCCAGCAGTTGAGAGATCCTGTAGGTTGGAATAAAATGCGTATCTCCGCGGCAAACACCTTGGAAAAGAGGTGAGTGCAAAGAAGGAAGTGCAAGCTAGGGCTTGTTTAGATCAACACAATTAAACGTGTGAATGCCCCACTCACATTGTGGATGCCCCATCCCTGGAGGCATTCAAGGCCAGGCTGGATGTGGCTCTGGGCAGCTTGATCTACTAGTTGGCGACCCTGCACATAGCGGGGGGTTGGAACCAGATGATCATTGTGGTCCTTTTCAACCCAGGCCACTCTATGATTCTACGATTCTATGATAAAGTCACAGCATTTACTTTTTCCCACTACTGCGCAAAAGAAAAATGTTTGACCTCTTCTATGCATGAATACAAATTGCCAGAGACGAATACAAATAATTTAGTATGATCTCTGCAGATATACAATGGATTTTAATTCCCATTTTGCAGTTTTGAGTGAAACCAATTGATTAAAATAGCCATGAGAACAAGGTAAAAGTGGTTGAAGAGAGTCAAGTTTGAGGAATACACACACTTTTTAGGGAATTTTCCACTTTTTCTCATTGTTACTCCCATACCTCCAACCCAATTTGACAGTGTGACTGTGCTGGGCTTCGAGCAAATATGCACATAAACACCAAATCCTGCAGTATTTCCCCCTAGCAGCCCCCCCAACCCATATCCTGACCTACTGGAGTGGAAAAAGAACGCTGCTAAATGCTGTCTCATTTCTCTCTCTGTACGTTTTGCAGCCAATCCTTGATAATACACAACAAATATTCAAACCCTGTATCACAATCTTAATTCATCGCTGCAGTTCCTCTGTAGTGCCCTCAATTCCTGACCCGTAAGCCCTATTGCCAAATTGTTTGCTACCTAACCAAGTCCACATCTTTGTATGGTGCAGTTCTGCAAGGTCTGCACTTGATCCATCAGAAATTATTTTCACTGCAGCTCTGAAAGTTTTCCCCAGGTTATGTACGAAACCACAGCAACAGACGTAAAGCCCCTCCACTAATTTTCTTTTCTCTACCAAACATCCCCACTTCTGAAAAAACATCTGGAGCGCATCCAGAGAAGGGCA
>PPHD01021939.1:0-13053 GCA_002909625.1 Bambusicola thoracicus | reverse complement strand
CCTCCAGTCCCCTCACCGGCCGCAGCCCAGCCCTCAGGAGCCGCGCAGGGACGCCGCGCCTCAAGGAGACTCCCACCACGGCCGCCGCCATTTTGGCGCTGCGCAGTTCCGCTCCGCCCCAGAAGTGCTCTCTGAGGGCGGTGCACTGCTGCTGGTCGCCATATTGGGTGTGTGGGTGCCATGTTGAGTGTGACACGGGGAGAGGATGTGGTGGACCCGCCCGCCTCGATCCCCTCATTTTCGTCACCTGGCGGACCACTGTGGCCCGTTTTTATACCCATACGTAATCCCCATACTCATCCTTTTTTGCAGAGGAGGTGTCAAGGCCTCGGTGCTTGCCCAGCAAAGTGGCAGTGCCAAGGCCCAAAATGGCGCCCTCACCTCAGTGCTGCTCTGAGCGCTCCTCTCACTGTTCTCACCATTACTAAAACGCTCTCCACCTCATTTCTCACAGCAAATTTATTAGTTCACTGCATTTAAAACAACACATGCTGACAAAGTGGGCCATGGAGGCAGCCTGCCTAGGGCATGACGTGCCACCAGCAGAAGGCGAAGGGCCGACGGTGGACGTTGGTGCCGCAGTGCACCTCGCCGAGCCGCCCGTGGTAGGAGGAGATGTCCTCCAGGAAACGGCACCTCAGGCCCAGTGGCTCCAGGAGGCTGCGTACGTGGTGCTCCAAGCAGCACTCACCTCCCACTAGCGGGCCGAAGGGCTTGGGAATGCCTAGCTCCTTGGATAGGATGAGCATGGGGACCTGTAGGGTGACAAAATGCTTTAGGGACACCCAGCAGCCTCCCTGGTCAGTCATGGAATCAATAATCCAAAGGACTGATATAGCAGCTGGTGACCCTCCTCCATTGGGGTCACCCCAAATTGGGTCATGGTCATCCCTCCCTCCCCCGGGAAATTCAGCACTATTTCCTCCCTTTTTGTAATTAAACCTCGACATTTCACCACTTTGAAATGTTTTCACCATAAAGCTTTTTAGGGTAACCCAGTCATGAGCAATATGCACCAAAAAGCTACAAAGTTCCAACCATCCTTTGCTGGTGACAAACCTTGGCCAACCCGTCAAGCTCAGATGGGGATATTTTCCCTTTCTGGAGAGGAAAATTCTATGCTTTTTGGACATCCTTGGGAAGCAGGGGCTCATGGCCAAAGGTTTAGCTATTTTTACTCTCCATAACTCAGAACCCACAGCCACCGGCTGAAGGGGGCACGAGCAGCAGGGACACCTCTCACCATGTTGGGAAAGTATGGCATGGCCTTGCCCTTGTCGAGCTTGAAGAGAGCTGGTAGGTCAATGATGTCCTCCTCTGTCAAGCCCAGTTCCTTCTTGAGGATGTCCCTGTTCCAGTCAATGCAGCGCTGGAGGGAGGGGAGAAGAAGGGACCAGGGGGATGAGCAGGCAAGCAAGGTTCCTGAAAATGGCCTTCTGGACATTGTCTCACTCAGAAGGAGAGTGACTTTTGTCTAAATGCAACTTCTCCCTTGAGAGTTGTGGCACCCTTGGGCCATTATCACAAGAAATGTTGGTTTTCAGAAATACAGGCTGTTACCTGGACATACTGATTCTGCTGCATCATGATGCCGTTGGAAAGGACCTTGTTAATGGTCACCCGTTTTGTGTCTGTCCCTGAATATCCTACAAATACAAACCCCCAACAGGTGAAATGAAATGATGCCTGTAGAAACCTGGCTTAAGAGATGGAAAAAAAGCCCCCAGATCCCAGTTCCCTGAGGTTAAGGCTTTGGGATGAGGTGGCTGGGAGTCCCATTTCTCAGCTTATTAGGAAACAAGGCAGGAGGGAAATCGTTGCCTGTTTTGTGATATCTTCATCAGGCCTGGAAAGCATTAGAAAGGTTTCAGGCTAGGCTTGATGGGGCTTTGAGTAACCTGGTCTAGAGGGAGGTATCTCTGCCTATAGCAGGGGGTTTGGAACTATGATCTTAAAGGTCCCTTCCAACCCGGGCCATTCTATGATTCTATGATTATCCATTTTCCTGCACAAGGAATACAAATGTATTGCTAATAGAATAACAGTTTTTGTGCTGCCCAAGCTCCATAAAATTAGAGGTATTCCGTCCGGACAGATGGCAGTCCTGGAGGGGCCCATGGTGGCACAGATGTCCTTCTCTGACCTCAAACGCATACAGATGATTTTCATCTCAAGCAAAACTTTGATCAGAGGCTGCCCAAACTGGCTGCCAGTCCAGAGTGACTGGAATGCATTTAGGGTGACACGAGAACCCCCAGTGTGCCACTCTGCTGGAGCTGGCATTTACGGAGATCTTCCATCCCACTCCACCAGCATCCTCTCAATGCACAGGGCTTTATCCCATCCCACTCGCTTTCCCAAAATAGGGCTTGAGGGTGGGCAGGCATCCTGCTGCAAGGACAGGCATGCCAGCCCCTCTTGCCAGCCTTGAAGGGCAATGGAATGGGAAAATGTCCCCTTCTTCACGTCCCCAACACCTGCACGTTGCTCCAGGCACGTTGAGTGCTGCCGCCCTTGGACTGTCCTGCCCTACATCAAAGCTCAACTTTTATTTTAGGGACAGGGAACATCAGGCTTTCACCCACCCTGGCTGGGATTTGCACAATTCCCTCCCAGGCTTCCCACTGCACGCTTGCCTTTGAACATGGTTGCTTCACCCTGGCCCTCCTTTTGCTTCTGCCGAAAGAGCTTGTAGCATGCTGCAGGGCTGGCCATCAGCATCCGAAATCGCTGGGGCAAGCAGGAGGAAGAATGGTCACCAAAAGGAGCTCATCCCAAAGCACTATGTTAGTACTTCTTCCTGTGAAAACTGCCCCTGCAGGCTCATTTTTAGCTTTTTGCAAGAAGGTTAAGGTTAAATTCTTAAACATAAAGACTTCTGCTGTTAGTTAAGAATGTATCTTCTTGTGGCCTGAGTCCTCCTTCTGGGGACAAACCAAGGAAACACCAGCTTGGACTCAAGGAAACAATTTTCCCTGATGGGATTAGTTACCCAGAAGGGAAACCATAGAACAGCACAGGGTTTTGGGGTACCTTTGCATCAGGGCTGGGCACAAAAGTGACAAACTCGTTGACATGGCCCGTGGCCAACCAGTCAGAGAAGAGCTCCACAGGAGCCTGCACCTGCTGGGCGAAGAGGAAATCCCGTACCACTCTGGTCATTCTCCTTCCTGCAGGGCTGGAGGCAAAGTCATAGAATCATTAAGGTTGGAAAAGACCACTGAGATCATCGCGTCCAACCATCAACCCATCACCACCATGCCCAGTTATCTATGTCCCTCAGTGCCAATCACCCCTGAGAGGGGGAATAAGGGGAATGAATATTTATCTATCACTATGCACATGCACACAAATTTCTCCCAAGATGGAGGAAATGAAGGCAGTGGGGTTAAGCGCACCATATAACACGATAAGGGGACAATTCGCAGTTGGTCACCGAATGGCCAATTAAGTGCCTTAATGTGGTTTTTGATGGTATTTAGGGGTACCTGTAGTTCCTTTGCCCCCAGACACAGATTTCCCATCTCTTACGTGGGGAAGCTGCTACCAATGAGGATCCTTCCCAGTGGGTACTCCTTTCCCGCTGCAGTGACAGGTGGGCTGACTTCCAAGTTGCCAAAGGAGTCAAGGCTGGAGATGGCCTTGAAGAGAGGCTCTCTGCATACATAGCCAAAATCAGGGCCCTGCAGGAAGAGAAATGGCTGTGGGCATTGCCCTGGGTCCTTCTGTGTCCTTATCCCTCCTGCTGGGCTCAGATCTGCTCCAACAGGTGTTAAATACTGAGGAGGGGGAGATGCAGCCCTAAAGGAAAAGCAAGAGAGTGAGAGTCCCTGGGGCATCTGGGCTCAGTAATAAATGGTGAATGCTAGAAGTGTTGGTCTCTGCTATCTTGCAACTGCTGTTTAAGCATCCACGTTAAGCTAATTAGATGCTGGGGCAGCCATAAAGTGGAGTTTCTGGCTGGCTGGTGCAGAGTGGGATGAGCTCCAGCCCCTGAAGGTAAATCCTCCCCAGGCGTAAGAGCCACTCGAGGGGCTAGGCTTTGCTTAAATCTCATCTAAGCCTGATTTTCAGGACTGAATATATCAGGGATTTGAGGTGTTGGGTGATTAACCCGTGGTGCCACTGCTGGGTTGTGCCAGAGGCTAATGGCCAAGGGAGAGATTGTAGTCCTACAAACGGGGTGAAAGTGGCACTGGGGGCATAAATCTTGTCCTTGCTCTCTGTTTCAAGCCGGTGTGGGTTTGGACAGGATCAGATAGCTGTTGTTTTTCCATTAAATCTCTGAGTGTTGGGTTTCCTTAGTGGTAAACCATCGGAGTGTTTCACTTAACACAGATTTCTCCTAATTTGCTGGAATGGACACAGGGGTGTTTGCAGTAAGTGGATATGCACGCAGTGTGCTGCTCTGTCCACATCAACCTTGCATAGGCATCCTGCCATGTCCAGCTTCAATTGGGTGCAGCAACCTCAGTGTCACCCCAAGGTGACAGAAATGAAGTAGGGATGTGGGATGCAGGGATGTGCTTATGGGGAAAAGAAGTACAATTTGAGAAAAATGAGCCAGGACACCCAAAGGTATGTAATTATGGTCTAGGAGTTGATTTTTTGTTAAAAAATATTGGATGTTTGGCGAAGCTGGGAGATATAGGATGCATTGAGCATGCAACACCTGCTCCCACCCCTTTCAATTAAATGAACCGCAGAGCCAGGAGGGTTCAGCTGTCTAGGTGCTGGTTCATCATAGGTTTGTGGGCACCATCTGAGCCCTATCAGTTCCAGAGGGATTCTGACGGGCTAATTCCCTCTGGTCTCCTTTTTCCTTGGTGTGGGGTTGCGGGGCTTAGGCTGTGGCCGTGTGAGAGGAGGAGCTGCCCTGTGTTTGGCTATACAGTCCTGTCTGAGACTGGGAAGATAACAGTGGGATTAGGGGAGGCTCCAAAGCAGAAATTGGAGTGTAACAAGTTGGCAGCTCCAGGGGCTGAAATTGCTTCTCTAAATATGAAGCAAGGCAATTCCTAAAGAGGGCGGGGAGGAGCAGGACATGGCTTGTGGTAGAACTCTGTAGGTTAGGTTGGTTTTGGGGCGTGATCTCGAAGGTCATTTCCAACCTAAATGATGGCTCACATATTGGGAATGAAGAAATACACCTTTTGGCTGGAGTCCTCTGCTCCATGCAGGGAAGAAATGGTGCTACACTCTCATCTTTCATGGAATTCATTATGATGTATGTGGGGTTACCAGCAGCTCCTTTATGGGGAATTGCTCCAGTCCTGTGTCCTGGGGGGAGTCCAGCACCACTGCGAAGCTTTTATGGGGGGCCTGGGTGTAGCCAAACTCGATCTCATCCTAAAACAGGAATGAAAACCCCCATGGGGCACATCAGGGAAGGAAGGCTTTGCCCCCTCCCCTCTGCTCACCTACCTGCATCCAGCGGTCCCCACGGTTGATGTAGCCAAAGCAAACCTTCAGGTCACAGCCGGCCTTGTTGACAAGGTTTTTGATCTCCTTGATGTAGAGGTAGTTGTCCTTCACACTGGAGGTGGGCAAAAAGGGGATGAGGACTTCTGGGTGGGGCCAATGCTCATTTAGCCATCAAGACCTCATCACTTGCCCTATACCTGCAGACGAAGACATTCTCCGGTGTCAACGTGTTGGGCATCATGATCCACGGTGCTACCCTGAACACCACTGTGTCAGTGAAAATTGGTGACAGGGGGATTCCCTGGGGGATGCAAGCAGAAATCAGGGACCTTCCCCTCCTGATTTACCACTATCCCCCCATATACCCTACCCTGAGCTCATTTTAGGATAATATTTCCTTCCTCATCCCCATGGCCCTTAGGTTGTTTCATCTTTCCCCTACCCCCCTTCCCTGGAGACCCCAACCTCAGCCAAGGTCTCCAGGAGGCTGACATGGATGGAGATCAGCCCGGGGAAAGTCTCATCAGGAAATTGCAGCCCCTCGACGAAGAACTCGAGGTCAGCAGCTCCACCGGTATACTGCACAATGTGGCACAGCTTCCTCCTGCCCAGCACATGGACATAGTGCTGCCCGAAGAACGGGTCTGCAAGGACCAAAAGGGCGATTTCAGCAAAAGCAGGCGATTTCCAGAATTCCTGTTGGGTTTGGATCTGTTCTGCTCATGCACAAGAGATTTCCATCATCCTTTTATGCCAAAGGTTAAACTCTATGGGTGGAAGCAAACACCTTGAAAGAGTATCTCGGCACTTGGGATTTTGCAATTATGCACAAGGTGGGTGTCTAAAAGCCTGTCCTTGAATGGAGCCAGCATTGCAAAGAGATTCTCATGGGGCTTCTGCCCTGGCAGACGCCAGCCTGCCACCAAACCCTGTGCTGATGGATTTAATGAATTTAATGGCACATCTGTTGTGGGCTGGGTCAGTCCAGGGAACAAAACACCACGTCCACAGCAGGGAACAAGGAGGGAGAATGTGTCTTAGAGCATGTTGCCTTCTCTGGATGTCAGGACATGTATGGTTTTTTTGCTACTGCTTTGCTGGGTGACCTTGGATAAATGGCTTTACCACCCTGTGCCTCTTGAGTTTTCCAATGGAGAGAGAAGATTCAAGGCTAGAAAGACCAAGGGAAGGGATGATGAGAGCACAAGAAAATGCAGATTGGGGAGTACGGACTGAACAAAATCAGTGATGGGAAGACAAGAGCTTGTGGAGATAAAACATCCCAAACCAAATTACTTACTCTGCATATGGAAGACCCCAACTTTGTCAGCATCGGACATGTGAACGTAGAGCACAATTTCATACCCCCGGGGCAGATGCTGTGGTCCTTCGATCCGCAACACCATCCGAGACATATCCAGCAAATCTAGGTGCATACAAGAATAAACCCGGGTGCAGCTCTGCTGCCCTGTGCCCAGCAATGTGCGCTTTCCTTGCTACCAGCCTTTGCACGCATGCTGGAATATCATCCTGCAGCCCTGCCAGCAAGGCTAGTGGCTTGTGCTTGGCACAAATACCTTTATTTTATTTTTTCTCCCTGGCACAGCCAGTCCCTGGCCTCAGAAAGCTGATGGGCACTGGCTTGGCGTGGTTTGGTTTTCCAGGAACAGGCGTGCATTCCTAGCTGCCAAGCATCCCTTGGCTGAGCCCTGCTGTTTTTTTGGCCATGCTCTGTGCCCTGGTATGACCTCCGGGCGGTAATTAAAACAAAATATGAGGACAGGAGCATGATCCCACATGGGGAGCTTACTCAGCAGCTTGGCTGAGTCAGGGCAGAGAGCAGCCAATTCCCAAGCAAGCCTTCATGTCCCAGAAAAATTAAAGAGGGGGCAATAGCTGCAGTTTTGCCTTTTTTTTTTTTTTTTTTTTTTAATGGAGCTGGAAGTGGGACTGCATTACCTTCTTTGCTGAATACCCTTTCCTCGTCACAATCTGGGGCAGGGCTCAAGGGGCTGTCCCTGTCGCAGGTGACCAGCAGGATGGCTCCGTGTCCCTCAGGTCCCCACGTCCAGCTGGCCTGTAACACCATGCCAGGGGATGGGGATGCCGCGTCCACCGACAAGGCTCCTGCAAGCCACAGGATTTCCCATGCAGATGGGTTACCTTGTTGGGGTTGTTCTTTTCCACCACACCGTCTCGATCTGCATCAACGTCCAGGGAGATCCCTGAGTCCAAGATAGGGTGCATAGTGTACTTATAAATGACCCCCTCCACCTAGCTCATAGCTAGGAACCCACTCATAGCTGGAGCCTTCATACTCACCAATGCCAGTGAGGAAGACCCTGGCTTGGTCAATGGGCTGTCCTCCCTCTGCATAAAAGATGACAATTACCTGGAAAACCCCATTCCCCTCGCTTTTAGAAGGATGCTCTCCACCTCCAGCCAGGAAAAGAGTCCAGCGTTCAGCACACCAATTCTTACCTTATTGTCATTGACTTCAGCACTGGCCCGGCTCATGCTGAACCTCAGCACTGTCCCCTCATTCAGTGGCCAATGTGACACACCAGGCAGTAGTCCCGGCTCGGCTTGGCCCTGAAAAGCCACTTCTACGTTCACTCCCTCTGTGTGCTTCACCCCAAAGGCAACCGCCCCCGCTGGGGCTGCCCTGCAAACAAGGCATCCTATATTCAAAAGTCTGCAGATCTGGCACCCCAAATCACTCAATTGTAATTAATCTCACCACCCAAACTGCACAACTCTGTGCTCATCACCACCTCCTTTCTACCTTTCTTTGCTGCCTGGGAATGTTTAAAGTGTTTTATTTTTGGGGGCAGAATGTGCTGTTTTAGCAAAATGACTGTACTATAGCCTTTGTTGCAGATTGCCATTTTCTGTAATTACAGCCAAAACATTTTGTGCTGCTCTAACCCAATAACCCAGCTTGGTGTGCACTTTAAATCTGTGTTTATTTGCCAATTATTGCTTCCCAGATCAGAGCAGCAAGCTGGAAAATTTTACCATGGGAAACTCTAATTTTGGGGGGTGATTTTATTACATCCAAAGCACCTCTTCTAGTCCAAAGAGCTTTTCCTTTGCCTCCCCTTCACTTCTCCCATCCCTAATTTCTCATTTATCTGGAGTTATTATTTTTGGGCTCCTGAAATCCGGGCTCCCTTTGAGCACTGACATCCGAGCACTGGCACAGGATCACTGTTACAGCATCATTTACTGGGATTCTGAATGTGGAAACCTGAGAGCCCGCTTGATGCTGCCTGGGCATTTCTTAAATTGCTCCTTTCTGTTTAATTACCCATGCAAAACTCATTGAGTCTGTGAGCCTGGGGAACCCCACCAGGAGGAGGTTGGACCCAGAGGGAAGACAGATGTGCTGTTTGGCTCGAGATTTGCAAAAGCAGCTGGGTGAGCACAGGGATTAAAGCATGTCTCCTTTGTTTTTCTTGCAATTACCTTGAAGGGCAGCATTGGAATTGTTTTAGAGGCATGGGGGTTACAGTGCAAGATGCAGATTGTCCCCAGCTCCTGCTTTACTCCCCTCTCCTTTGCCATTCATCCCCATGGATACTGCTCGAAATGCCTCATCCCTGCTTATCCCATTGCTCTCCCGCAATTTTCTGAGATATGGACCAAACCCATTGCCTTTGCAAACCCATGCACATGCTGATGCTTGAAGGGTTTGGGATTTGTGCAGCTTTGCAAAGCCCATTGAGGATTTGTGCCGATGGATTGCATCAAATCACCAAACTGTGGCTTTGAAGGGAATTTGCAGAGAGAGAAAAGGGTTTGGGGTTGGGGGGGTACCACACCCCACTCACCTGTAGACATCGGTGGCGATGTGGGTGCCCAGCACACACAGTGCATAGATGCGGCTCCCAGGCTGCAGCCGCAGTGTGCGCTCCTGCGGCATCTCGCTGCTGGGATGCCCTGGTGATTGGCACACTGCAGACAGTGTCTTCCTCCCTTCCTCTTCCTCTTCCTCAACCAACCCCCCACAACGAATCAATCCACCTTCAGAACTCTCAGTGCTTGTGACGCTGACTATGAATCCCTCACCCCAATACAGGACCCTCAAGATCCACAGGAAAATGATCACAGGAGGGAGGGAAGGGATGGAGAGGGAGGGCAGCTGGCTTGGTGCCACCCCACTCCCAGTCCCATGCACCAAAATGGGACAATCCTCTCAACAGGGAGAATGCAGGATGACCTTGGAGGCATTTTTGCAGCAGCACATTGGGGTTTGCAACCTTCTCCTCCTTCTACACCCCTTCCTGCTCTCTAGGGAAAATATTAGGGAGGAAGACACAAAATTTCCCAACCCCAAGGCGAGAGCAGGGTCCTGCCCTGCTTGCTTTCAGCTCGCGTCCCTTTGCCCAGTTCGGCGCCGTGGCCAAGCACGCCGACAGCCCACGCGGGCGTTTTCATACCTGAGCTGAATATTCATGTCGGAAACCAACCTTCTGCCCCAGATTTTGGAAGAACCTGCTGTAAGCAATTAGAGAGCCAGGAGCAGAAAGGGTCGGTTTGATCTGCCCTTTTTGCATTGCTTTTGGGCTTTTCTTTTTTAGCTCTCTCTTCTCTCCATGACCGGGCCATAGGAAATGAACTTAAATCCAGTTTCCCATCTGAAGTGAATTCCTTTTACTTCGTTTTTCCCATGACCTGAGCAAACAAGGATTTTGCAAAAGGGGCAGTTTTGCTGCTCTTTTTTGCACATGCAAAAATAAACATGTTTTCTTATTAAGAAAACAACCCCAAACACCTCCTATCGTGCACAAGGACCCCAGGATCACCCCCTCACTTGCACTTCTTAGGTCAGCGGAAGAATTTCCAGCTGCTCACAGGTTTTCTGTGACTTTATATAGAGAGAGATGTATTTATGTCCCTGGATATAAATGGAAGGAGACTGGGGTCTTTCCGTCCTTCCCAGGAAAGGCACTGCAGGGTCTTTGCTTGGCTTTGGGGTTCTTTGAAAGCCTTCTGGTGTCATTGCAAGCTTCTAAGGATTTTTGCAAGCCTTCTGGGATCTTAGGAAACTGGACAGAGTCTGCAAACCTTGAGATTCTTTGCAAGCCTTCTGGGGTTGTTTGCAATCCTCCTGGGATCTTTGGAAACTGGGCAGGTTCTCTGCAAGTCTTTGGGATTCTTTGCAATCCTCCTGGAGTCTTTGCAATCTTGCCAGGGCTTTTGCAGAACTTTGGGATCTTTGCAAGCTGTGTAGGTTCTTTGGAAACTGAACAGAGTCTTTGCAAGCTTTCTGAGTTCTTTGTAAGGCTGTGGGAATCCTTGCAAGTTTCTTGGGATCCTTGCAAGTCTTATGGGGTCTTTGCAAGCTTCTTGAGTTCTTTGCAAAAGGTATATGAACTTAGCAAGTCTCTGGAGGTCTGTGCAAGACTCTAGGGCTCTTTGCAAGCTGTTGGAGGTTTCTACAAAGCACCTTCTCCTTGCAATACCTCTATAAGGGGAGGAAGGACGGGGAAAACTCTGCAAAGAGGTGATCGTTCTGAGGTCTATACAGCAGGAACGGGACTTTACAAAAGGCAAAAGCTGCTCTGTGCTATCAGGTGGGCGATCAGAGCTGGTGAACCATCATTGGACGTGTGTGCAAATATAAATATTCACTCGCTGATGTCTGGAGGCTCGTGGTTTCGCTGCTATAGTCAGTCTGGTCAGAGGAGTTCTCTGGTTTTTAACAATCAGATTAGGAACTGCTCTGCATAAGCATCCTCACTGCTGACAAATCTCTCCCTGTCCTAATTTTTGGGGACAGGGAGCAGATAGCAGCACAGAGCATGCAAACAGCCTCAGCAGCTGCCCTGTGCAGGCTCTCATGCACACAGCTTTGCAGCCCTGCAGGCATGCGCATGATAGCAAGGAGTAGGAGGGAGACATGAGGGACCCCATGGCATCTGCTCAAAGTGACATTTTGTGATGGGGAGGTGAAAACATGTGCCTGTCCAAGCAGAGGCAATGCCTGGTTTTTATCACTTTTCAAAGCATTTTTTGCTGGTCCAAATCTCAGCCAGGACAGGGGATGCAGTGCCTGCTGCAATGCATGGGATGCTCCTAAGCACAAAGCCTCATGCAGACAGGAGCGGGACTTGATAACTGGTTCGATGCCTTCCCCTGTTGCCAGTAATTAGGCTGACAAGGCTCTCAAAATTTGCTGCCTGCAATTACACATGCAGAGTAATAAATGAGGTGTAATTATCGGCTTAGGGAGATTATCAAACTTTCCTTGACTGAGCGGCAGTGCAGGAAGGGTGAGAGGGGAAAAGATGCCCTGTGGGGTCTGGATGGTTGTGGGGGGTCCTGTCCTCCCCTGTAGTGGATGAAAGGATCCAACTTGAGGGGGACAAAGCAAGGTCACCCCAAAACCAAGGGGCAACTGAGTCTGATGAAGAGGCACAGGGGGTTGTGAGCCATTGTACCATAAGCCTTAAAGGCAGCCCCTTGAGACAGGGTATTATTAGGGAGAAACACTCAGCCCGAATGGGTCAGATGGCTTAAAAGTGAGATTTTTATGCATGTTGGTGCCAATAGCAAGTGGAGGAGGAAGAGGAGGATGCAGCTGACACACAGCAAAGATGGGCTGCTGGGGCTGGACCCACAGCCAATAGTGCACTGTGATTAAAGCTGAGTCTGTCCATGGAAAAATAAAAATTGCACCAAACCCTACACAAACATGAGGTTTTGGCCCTATAACTTTGTCCCTGATGGATGCGTTTTGAGTGAGCAGAGCCCTGTGCCCAAGCCCTGGGAGCCAGAAACCTCCGTCCTCCACCTGCCTGCAGATTACAGAATGCACAGCATGGCCCCGTGGGGCTGTAGGTGTGTTCCCTGTCCAGCACAGGGTTCAAACCAGCTGAGCAGGATGCGGTGCCAGAATCACAGCAGGCGGTGAGCTCAGCACCATGCCCAGTCTAAACCAGTGCGATCACTGGGAAATACAACTTGAAGCTTTATATGGTGCTTTAAAATGATTTTTAAAAAGGTGCGACCTTGGCCAAAATCCTCACTGGGGATGAATCTGCTTGGCAGCAGCTAGCATTCCCTTCTCAAGCATCCCGGCCACCCGATCAGGCTCTGCTGATTATATTTACACTGTGCCGACATGCAAGACTTGGTTCTGTTTGCTGCCACAATTAGTCCTAGAGGAGCCCTTTCATGTACGCTTGCTCAGGGACGTTCCAGGTAGCTGCCATGGAGTGTTGGGGTATTGCCCTATGGAAATGAGAACTGTGCTGTCGCCATGTGATATCATCCCTATTGCAATGGAATAAGCCACAGGGGTTCTTGGTCTGTTCTCCAAGGGGATCCGTGATGATGGAGCTTCCCCATCTCCCTGTTCCTCTCCATCCGTGGGACATGTCTGCTTCCCATGCCGAGGTCCCTCCTGGAGGAGCACCAAGACCCATCTCACCCAGTTTTCCTCTTTGCTGGCTAGTGAAGTCTCCTGGGATTGCCCGGAGAGAGATGGCTATCTCCAAGAAAAGCCATTTCTTCCAGCAACCAGCGCATTTCCCATGGAAGCTTCCAAAAATAAATAAATAAATAAATAAAAACAGAAGCCAACCAAAAAAACACAAACCACCACCACCACCAAAAAACAAA
>PPHD01021938.1:0-13054 GCA_002909625.1 Bambusicola thoracicus | reverse complement strand
GGTAGTGGAAGTGCTTTAGTAAAAAAATATAAGCAGGGAGAGTAGAGAAGGAGGCATGCAATGATCAGAAAGACCAGTGGAGTCTGGTTACAAAGCACTGACAATACAGCTGGGAAAGGGCACTGCAGAAAGGGTGAGGCATTATAAAAATGTCCTGGTGTGGGGCCAGCTCTGAGCAAGGATGTTCCTCTTGCACCAGCACCAGTGATCACAGACACAGGTGAGCATGGCTGCAAGGTCCTCCTCACCCTCCCAGAGACATAGCAAAGTCACTGCCCTGAGAAGAGCCTGCTGGGCTGTTTTTCAAAGCATCCACCTCAGGGATCAGGGTCCACAACTACCCGCAACTGTCATTGCCCTCTTTCTTCCTCCTTGTGAGCTTTATTTTATATTCCTCTGTGTGAAAGCCTCCCTAACTAGTCATTAACCTCAGCCACAGGACACAACCATTAAACATTATTGTGGCTGTAACATGGTACATTACTTGCCTCGCAGTTGAAAGTATTTCCCCCAGCAAGGCAGAAAGAAGAGAACAGCATTAAGGTCAGGATTCTCTTGCTCATCTCTAAATCAGCATCTGGCACCATGAACCTATTGGAAGGAGTCTGTTTGCACAGAGGGAACACATTACGTGAAGAGTGCATTGTTCTTGGTTAAATAGACAGGCAGGGAAACCAGAGGGAATGATCAGAGCTGTCAGGGGAGGGGCAGTTGGGGGTGAGGGAAAGGCTCTGCCCAGTGGGCAGGCACAGCCTCAAGTGCCAGAGCTCATGGAGCATTGGAACACCACTCTCATATATAGGGGTTGGATTTTGGGTGGTCCTGTATGGAGCCAGGGGTTGGACTTGATGATCCTTATTGGTTCTTTCCAGCTCAGGATATTGATTCTATCATTCATGCCATGCTCTGTGCAAGCTGTTGCAGCAGTCACTTACCTGGGAAATGCTGTTCTGTACTATCTGGGAGCCTCCCTGAGAGGAAGACAAACCTCCCAAGTGCAAGAGATTGTTCAGCACATGACCTGAAATGAAATCTCTGCAGAAGTACCCCCAGGCTGACGGGGAGCTGTTGCGATGGGTCATGCCCATTTCCATCTTTCAGAAGACCTATCGAGACATGATTGATCTAAACAGAGCTGACAAAAACTGGAGACCACTTCTCCATCTGGGGACATGTCACCAGGCGAGGGGGGAAAGGCTGCCTTTGCACACACTGGAGCCGTCTTATCCAGCAGCTCCCTTGTGCCAGCACAGGGGTCTTACAGCTCATGGGCAGCACCCAACTCATGGGCTTGGTACGAGCTCCCCTTCCACCTCACTGAATCAAAGAGCATGTCCTAAATACAACATGAATAGTTCCCCCTGAAAACAGACTGGCCTCCCACCGCAGGCTGAGCACATCCCAGCCTTCGTTGTTGTGCATCGATGTCCAGTCGGGAAGCACAGCCCTGCGGTTGACAGATTTTAATGAAGACCTTTGATGTTCAAAGGAAGTGATGGCTGTTTGGTAAGGTTGGTTGAGTTAGAAGAAAGGGACAGCCTGAAGCCAGCCAGGCTAAGCCTGTTACACTAGCAGAGCCCCATCTGGAGCACTTAACTGATGTCTGGTGGGAGCCATGCAGGTGGGAGGTGGATGTCTATTGGGGTTGGTGTCACACCGAACACTTAAGTCACCGTCCCCATCACTCACCTCATGATGAGACATCGGCAGCAGGGCAAAGCCTGAAGTCTGCACTCAGCCTTGGGGCTGAACTCACTCTCTTTTCACAGCATGAAATGGAAATGTTGGCATTAATCATGGAGGCACTTAAATAATAAAACTACTTCAGAAGATAAACATGAGAAATTCTCCATTCACCATTCTTTCATACAGGCTCATTCTCATGGTGAAGGATTCGCTTGCCCTTATATGGCCCCAAAATGTGCTTCTGACCAGGGAAACTGAGGAACACCTCCCTGCCTAGAGGCTGTGCACCTCTGTGGGAGTGACCGTGTCAGACACTTCAGTATTTTATGCAACATGAAGCAGCATCAATGGGAAAGAGGAGACATGGCCCTGTTTTTTCCAGGAGTCAAGGAACTTTCCCTGGAGATGAGAAAGCGGAGGACAAATTCCCTTAAACAACAGTGGAGTTGGCCTTTGCTCCTGAAGTGCATGGAAAGTAAATCCACTTAGATGTTTGATGAGAGAACTGTAGAAACAACCAACTGAATAACTATGGAACTTGTCATTTTCATGTCTACCACAGATATTTGTCAAAAACAAGAAAAGAAAGTCAACAAAATACCAAATGGTATTTTCAGTCCAGCTCTGCCAGGGACATATTTTAAATTTCTCTCCTGCCACAGTGTGTTTCTGCTTGCAATTGCATCCTCTTATCCTTACTAAGAGTTGTGTTTTTTTCTTGTGATATAAAAGCCACTGGTCAAGGCTGTGAGGAGGGGGTTTAAAACCAGTTCAGTTTTCAGAAAGCCCGGGCTCAAAACACTGCATACCAGCAACAAGGGCTCTTCTCAGATGCAGCAACGTTTGCAAACAGAAAAGATGTCTCATCAAAAGCTGAGACAACTTCGTGAAAGGAGGTTTCAGAGGGCTGGGGGTCAGCCTCTGCTCTCAAGTAAGAGTGATAAGACAAGAGGTAATGGCCATAAGTTGTGCCAGGGGAGGTTCAGGTTGGATATTAGGAAATATTTCTGCTCCGAAAGAGTGTTTGGGCACTGGCACAGGATGCCCAGGGATGTGGCGGGTTCACTATCCCTGGAGATGATCAAGAGCGGTAGAAATATGGCACTGAGGGCCATGGTCAGTGGACATGGTGGGAATGGGTTGGGGTTGGACTTGGTGATCTTCATGGTCTTTTCCAGCCTTAATGATTCTACAATTCTATATTAAGTTGTGGACATGGGAGGGCAAGGAGAGGGACAAAGCTCCGTTTCTTCGCCTGCTCACTGGCCTTCAGAGAACCCTCCCAGGTTAGAGATGAAAATGCTCTGGAGAAGGTTCATCTGGAGCTGAGACATGTGATCCTTATTTGCTTGCTCAGGGATGGTGCATTTGGCTTGCTGCTTGCAGCGCTTTGGGTTTGAGCCCTACAAACTGGTCCCACAGGATCTGCCCTCCTCCCCACACGCTGCTTCACACGTGCTGGTGGCCAAATGATTCATGTCATGAGAGGGGAAACGCAAGAGCAGAGAATAAATGAATCACCCTCTGCCGCAGGTCATTTAATTCATTCTCCCTTCAGGGGGCAAACGTTTTTGCACAGTCTAATTAGATAGTTCATCCTAATGGCAGCTATACATTTTTTTTCCCTCTTCTTTGTCTCTTTC
The DNA here is from genome assembly GCA_002909625.1 of Bambusicola thoracicus. Lineage (NCBI taxonomy): Eukaryota > Metazoa > Chordata > Aves > Galliformes > Phasianidae > Bambusicola > Bambusicola thoracicus. The sequence goes on along the minus strand of PPHD01021938.1, from coordinate 9,725 downwards.
AGCAAAATAGCACAAATCCTGATGAATGCATAAAGAGAAGGACCAGAGATACCCCGCAATAATCCCTCTGTACCGTGTTGATGGGACAGGACAGTCGTAAAACCCCACAAAGCATTCACTACACACATAGTCTGCATTGTAGTGCTCTCTCCATCCACTGCCTCCCCTGCCCTAGTTCCCAGACTTTGGGGTATAATTATAGAATACCAGCAACTGAAGCTGGTTTATAAAAAATGATCTTTTTTCCATGGGAAAAAAAAAAATCTAATTAAAATAAATTTAAAAAGCCTTTTTCTGGGCAATGTGATTTTGTTGTTTTTGGGAGGTGAAGTTTTTTTTTGACAAAATGAGAAAAGAAAATGCTCCATCTTCCCCTCCCCCTGCCCACCTGCTTTTGGAAGAAAGCAGGGAAGAAAAAGAAAGGAAAAACCCTGTGTTTTTAAGATGGTTTTCAGAAGTAATAAAACATTTCTACCCAAGCTGACATTTTCTAAGGAAATTCTCATTTCACCTGTAAAAGTCCCTTTGAGTGTAAAGTCCCTCTGAGTTCAGGAAAGTACAACTGCTTGTCAGAACAAAAAGAAAAGGGCTGGAAAGGTTCAGTGTTTATAGTATCAACCACAAGGATGGTGATGGATAAAGTGTCTGGGGAATCTGGTTAAGTCCAGGGTCCTCCTGGCCCCTTGCACATCAGTCTGGGAGGTTACAGAACCAACAGAATCAGCCATTATAGATTTGAGTAGCAATGAGGTCTTGATATGCCTTCACAGCAGGTTCAATATCGCAAAGGAGGTTGGACCCCTTGGATTCAGGTCTGTTCACTGCCCATGGATGCAGCCATCCCACTACACACATTGCCAAAGAACGCCATGAGCTGCAGTGCTCAGTACTTTTCTGGAGGTTTCCACCCTTCCCTTTCCAGCTGAAGACCAAGGCCTCTCATTGGTATCATCTTTCATGTAGGTGATCTCAGCACATTGCTGGGCTACATTTACTCTTCCACAAAATCAACATGGCAATGAAGAATGTAGAGAACTAGAGGCTATAAGGCCATGCTCTTGCATGAGAGGACAAAGTCTTCCCCCAGAACTGCAGCTGAGAAACAGACAACATGCCTCTGTCTAACCTCCATCACCACCAAACCCTACTGCTGGAAGCCCCATTGCCTCCATACAGAAGCAGGCTACAAAGAAAAGGGCTTTGCAGAGAAAACAAGGCTGCTTGCAAATGTTTCACCCAGAAGCTTCCACACTTAGAGCACAATCTCACTTGCAGTGGCCTCATCCATCTGCCTCAAGTCCTGCCCTGCTGATGATGGATTATTTTCATTAACATTCCCCCGCTGTGGCTACCACTGCGGCTGTTGCGCCAGTGATGCAGTGTGAGCACTAGCACAGGGTTGGATAACAAGTGATGGAAAGTCTGTGGCCAGGCCATGTAAAAGTACGTTTGAATTGCAGAATTATTAAGGTTGGAAAGACCATGAAGATCACGTAGTCCAGCCATCAATCCATTACCATCCAGTGGCCATCTTCCCTTCCCAACAGGAGCAACCTGACAAAAGACAAAACCTTACTTTCCTTGGTTCCATGGAAATTTCTCAAGGGCTGCAGTAGCTGTTGTGACTGATGGATGGAAAACAGCTCCCTCACACCACAGGGATGTGTTTGCAAATCCCCTGTGCTACATTAAGGCTCTGCTACCCAGACACGCCTTGTATTTGTGATGTCTTTCTACCCTCAATGGAGGATATGCTACTGTCCATGGGTCACTTGGTGTTTTGCAGTATTTGCATCTTCATTCCATCCCAGTCCAAGTTATCTTCTTAGAAAACCTAGTAAGTCAAAACATTGTATCAAAATATACATTTTCCTCAAAGGACTGCCAAGGAAAGCTTGTATTTATGCAAGAAAAGTTTTTGGCTGAAACATTTGTTAGTCAAAACAATCCTATCAAGAAAACCCAGGGAAGATAGTTAAGTATTTAGCAAATGAGGCACAACTCCTGAGCCCCACCATCACATCAGAGACCATATAACCCAAAAGCAGCCTGTTTTACTACGCTTTCTTAAATTACTTAGCACCCCTCTCTGACATTTAACACCTGATCGTCAGCCCTCCAGTTAATGGGAGGTACGTGACTCCTAAAGGACCAATTATCTCAAGTAGATATCAAAGAGCTCTGCTGGGACTGGAGCTTACACCAGACCATAGAATTATTAAAATTGTGAAAGATCTCCAAGATCACCAATTTCAATTCCAACCCACCCCCTCCATGCCCACTGACCACGTCCCTCAGTGCCATATCTCCATGGTTCTTGAACATCTCCAGGGATGGTGACTCCACCACCTCCCTGGGCAGCCTGTGCTAATGTATTACCACTCTTTCAAAGGAGAAATTAATCCTAATCTCCAAGCTGAACATTCACTTCTTGATCGCCTTAGTACAGGCTCAGCAAGCTCCTCCGTGCCAGTACGGGTACATGAGGTGGAAGACACAGCCCCCACAATGATTCTCGGATGACTTCATCTCTATCTGTCCCCAGACTCCAGAAATCCTAACATAACAGCAGGAATATCCTAGTTTTGAGCAAATCCCATACATGTAGGGGGAAGGTGCAACATCTGTGCAACATCTGTCTGAAGGTGCCTGTTGGAGCTGGATGCAAGGGTAAATATCCCCTGCTGATGCCATTGGCTTTGCAGTTTCCCAGCAGAGAGCAGTACCAAAACATAAAAGGTTGAAATTCTTCCTTGGGAATTTTTGGGTCCCATTTTGTTTGGGAAACTTCAAAATGTGGCATCAGTTCATGTGACCACCCAGATTTTTTTTCCATTTCTCTGCTGCAGTGGTGTCTTGACAGTACAGCCAAGAGCCCCTGAATCTCCCTGCAAAAGCAAAAGGGGAGAGAGTGGAGCAGAGAAAAGGATAGCAGTAGGGAAGGAGGGTCTGATATTTTTCCACGATCCACAAAACTCTCTTTTTCCTTACGACCTTGTTTGGAGGCTGGAAGCTGCTGTTTAGTGAGCACTGTCAGACAGCAGTGCTGGCAGGAGATGGATGAGCTGTGGTGTGGCTCTGCAGAAGGTACTTGGAGGCAGCATGATGTCAGGAGCAGCAGCGATGAGAAAAGGCAGCAGAAAGCTGAGGTCAGATCAAAATGCTAGTGAGCACCAGGATGTGAGTAATGGATTGTCCAGCACAACTACGCATGCAAGCAAGACAGCAGAGCTCTGGAGTGCCTTTAGGCTGGGCTGACAGGGAAGTGCTGTGAATGGCACAGGACTTGCCTTTGTTGCCTTAGGTGCTTGGATCCATCTCCTGTGAGGTGTGGATGGGCCATGAATGCAGTCCAAGTCATCCATTTGGGCTGCTCACCAGTCTGAAGAGAAGCCTAACCCTAACTCTAACCCTAATCCTAACCCTGACCCTAACCCAGCATCTCCCAGCATGACTCCACCACCTTACCTGCTGCCAGACCCTTACCCCAGACACCAGCATTGCCATGCTCCACACATGCAAGACAAGAATGCTGAAAGGTTCACTTTGGTTTGTACAGTGCAGCATGAATTATGAACTTGCTTTGAATTTCCCCTCCCTCTTAATGTCAAGCAGCATTTCCCCCTGTATCATCACGGAGAAGGGATTCAGGTACAGTCCTGCCATGTGCTCTGATGTAAAGCACAGACTGTTTTGTTGCTGCCTATGGTCACTCCTCAGAAATCTGATCCTGCCACTCTCAGCTCCACAATGATGCTCTTTTCACATCCTCTGTTTCTACAAGACATCAGTTCAGAGCTAACCTAGCGTTGCCATGAGATGTTTTGAAACCCACAGCACAGTTTACTTCTATCTTCTGATTGGCCTCCCCCAAGAGCAGGGCTCTTACCACAGGGTTTGGGGTGGTCCTGTGTGGAGCCAGGGGTTGGACTCAATGATCCCTGTGGGTCCCTTTCCAATCAGGATATTCTATTCTATGTTTCTGAGATGCAGGCCTATAAACAAAGCTCTCTCTCCTCCTCTCCAAGCCCTGGTGGCCTTAGTCATGCTGATTGCTGGGACTGGTCCCTGCCCCACACACCCCTTGAAGGGCCCCCGGGCATCATCTAGGAGAGGATAAAGCTGCACCAAGAAGAGTGATGACAAATGAACTGTATGGACCATTGTGAATGGGTGCAGAGCTGGTGCCTGGGTTATAGTGGTGTTATTAATGCAGCCTTGGCAATTTTGGGCTCCCTGTTGACAACTATCTTCTCATGACAAAGAGGTCTTGAGGTGGGAAAAACAGAGCCAGAAGGAAGCACTGGAGTCCCACCTTGTCACCAGGACCATGGTACTTTTCATGGTCACAGCACGTGCATTTTGCTGTCAACTTCCAGCTGTTTCCTCCAGGAATCCAGGAGGGCCGGGCAAACCCTGGCCAGATGTCTCCAGGAAAATCCAAACACAGACCTGGAGTGTTTTGCAATCTGTTTGCATAGCTAGCAATGACACAAGCTACAGCGCAGCAAAGAATCGGGGACCTTGATGTGTCTCTTCGATCAGATGCAGACAGTAGCCTGTCTGGTTACAGAGAGCACTTTCTTTGATTAAAAGCTAATAAATATTCATCCCTCTCCTCCCCTGCCATTCCTCCCAAATCCCCAGTGACAAAATTTAGACAAGCAAAACTGGTTCATTTGTGATGTATTCCGGTGCGTTGCTCCAAAACACTTGGAAACACTCCAGGTAACAATACGGGGCTGTGAGGGTTGTGGATCATCAAGAAAAGAGCCAATACTTTGCATTCACTTAAAACAAGAGTTAGGTCATAAAGGACATGCTCATTATTAATGGTCAGTGTTGGGAAGTAAAGTATAAAGTGTACACAGATTCTTATCCCTAGCTAATTCTTCAATAAATTGGCAAAGATGCATTACTGCCTGCAGAGTGGGAGACAGAGAGAAATTAGGTGTGGAGGACAGCTTAGTTTCCCAGGAATACAGATGTACCATCAGTTGATGAAAACTGCAGCAAGGGGCAAAGGAAAGCAGATACATCAGTGGTGAAAGTTGCCTCCTTTTAAGGCAAGGAAAACTGAACTCTCACCAGGAGGGAACAGGTTTGAACAGATGGAGATACCACAGCCAGTGTAACAGCATAGGGACTGCTGAGACCATCCTCATGAAACGTCACTGTCCCCTAAGAGAAGATTGGAGGAGTCAAGGACGGGTTCTGCAAAGAAATGCTGCTGGAGGAAACCAGTCCTAGCGCCTGTGATTTTGGAGAAATAAGGAAGACATGCACTCATCTGATGTCACAACACAAGTTTAAAACTCAGCCCTACAAAGAAAGTCTCTCTGAGGGCATTATACCATAGATGATGAAGAATTTCCCATCTCGGGATGGGAGCCTCTCCCACATCTATCTCTACAACTACCATAACCCCGCATTTTCCCACCTTCTGGCTCTAAATCTGAGTACAACACAATTATTTATTGCAGAAGAACTGTCTTCATTCTGAAATGGCAGAGGGATCAGAGGTGGTTTCTCCATCCCAACAGCAGCAATAGCAATACTAATTGTAGTGATAAAAAAAAAAAAATAAGAACAAGAATTAAAGTAAGAAGATAATAATCATAATTCAGGTTGGATATTAGAAAAAATTATGAAAGAGTGGTGATGCAGTGGCACAGGCTGCCCAGGGAGGTGGTGCAGTCACTGTCCCTGGAGGTGTTAAACAATACTGGAGATGTGGCACTGATGGACGTGGGTAGTGAGCATGATGGGAGTGGGATGGGACTAGATGATCTTAGTGGTCTTTCCAACCTCAATGATTCTATGATTCTAATTCAATAACAATACTACTAATAATTTCTGATTACTATTGCAGCCACACTCAAGCATGGTGCTTGGGGCTCGAGACTGGGGCTCCGCTAAGGGCCAGGATCAGCAGTGTGTTATCCATATCCCACATCCCACCACCCCACTGCCCTGCAGAGTCACCACTGACAGGATCAACAGTCCTTAGCATCCAGAGCTGAAATCTTCATCCTGTGATCTCCATTCTGTGTAAGCACAAAGGAGCTTGTGTCTGCTGCCTGGCCACATAAAAACCAAGTATTTATCTGTCCTTGGATGTTAAAGCCTTAAATTAGAGGCTGACAGCAGAACCAAGTAGAAGATGAAGCATTGCATCTTTTTCAGCTTTTCTAATGGCATCCTCCAGCTTTGCAGAGGCTGTTGGGCAAACAAGGAGCAAGCAACCTATGGCAGCATTTCAGCTGGCAAGAGCACCGTGCAGCCCACGTTGCAGGCCAGACTCTCTACTGAGCTGAGATTTGCTTGGCACGGTGGCACAACTGGTCCCGAGAGAGCCCGCAGATACTCTCTGATCCTCCAACAGGGTCCAAGCCAACCCCATAGACCTGGCAGCTGTCCCATCAGGGGGTGAGCGTGGCTGGACAGAGCACTCCAGCCAAGCTTCATCCCAGTGAATCAATCTGCCTACCCCATGTAAACACACTTATTCCATTCAGGACTCTCCTTGTTGAGGTAGAAAACCTGCAAACAACTTCAAAAAGGTCCCTATAGGGCTGCCAAAATTGTATGATTAAACCTCATGCTTAATTTCGTCCCCCAGCCATGGCAGCTCAGCATGAGATAGTGAGGAAAATACTTGAGTAAATTTGGCTGGGAAAAGTAGAGTTTTAGAAGTAATATCTCCTGACTAACCTCTTTTTTTGTGCGTGTATTGTTTCTACATGTACATACACAGGTGTATATGTGTATATTCATCTCATGATACATTCCAGTCTATTGGGTAGGTCTGATTTCTTCACATGATTAATTTGCACAGCTCTCCTTAACAGAAAATATTATTCTACAGCACAGGGGGAAAAAATGTAGCTTTTCATTGAGGAAAAATTAATCTTGGATCTAGAGACTTTGCTGAAAAATTCCTTAATGCTCCCAGATGAATTTTTGCATTTATTTGTTGTTTCACAAGAGCCCAGCAATGGTCCTTTTGTGTTTTGTGATCAGAAGGGGTAGGCCTCACAAATAGCATGCTTTAATGCACTGTCTTTAATTAAATTGTTCGGGATTTACACCAGGCATCAGAATCCAGCCCACTGCAGCCATATGCAAATACATTCTTAAAAATATAGTGTAGAACATGACCTTCTTCTCCCAGTGCCGAAGTAATGAAGAAATGAGGACTTTGCTACCAGAAGACCCCCTTGGAGCACATTTTCAGAGACATTAAGTCAAGGAGTCACTCCAGCACGGTCTCCAAAGGGAAACCCAATCATTAAAAATGACATTTCTGTGCCATGTGATGAATGGTGATTGAGCTGACAGCTCTCATCAAGACTGAGGATTTATCCCACCAGAGCACTGATATCAAGGGAAGCAATCCCTTTTATTCAGAGTTCAGACCAGCTCTCAAACACAGGGATGTAGTGCAAGTGCTTGGTTTCCAGGGAGTCCTAAGCTCTGTCACAATACCTTCTCAAAATCCTTCCACAAAGTCACATCTTGGCTTAACTCCTTTGGGTCTCTTTTTACTGCTCCAGGAGCAAGTATGTTCCAGTCAGTCATAAATCCCAAAACTCCAACATCATCATCAGTTTTACAACCTGGGAACCATGAATAACATTCCTTTCCACCTGAACCAATGCTCTTCTTGGAGGTGGTTACTGTGGTCAGAACATCCTTCCCAAAATCTCTACTTGCCTCATCACAGAATTATAGAATGTCCCAATTTGGAAGGGACCCATAGGGATAATCAAATCCAACTCCTGGCTCCACACAGGACCACCCAAAAAAATCAGACCATATGTGTGAGAGCATTGTCCAGATGCTTCTCAAACTCCAGCAGCTCTGAAGAGTTGACTGCAACTGGACATCCTGTAATGTCCCATTCTATTACTCTGTTCTATGACTCTATGATTCTATCCCACCCCATGCCAAAGTAGTGCAAGATCAGGCTCTGGAGGTGCTTTTCCTACTTTGAAGACCTATTTTGGAGCATCAAACCTGACAAATTAGCTGGTTCTTCTTGTGTATCACCATAGACAGGGCCCACCAAGCTTGATTTCATCCCATCAGTCCTTATTTGTGAGCACAGTGTCAGTCAGCATCTGGCTGAAAAACTGCACTGAGCTGCTGCTAGACACTCCAGACTCTAAATCCTCAGATGCTCTTGTCATTTGTCATACACAGAGCTGTCTCATCTACCCAAAGAGGAAGATATGTAAAAGCTTTTATAAGAGGGAAGTGGAAAGCCAGCTGTTATAAATCAGAATTGCCTGCTAAAAAGCCTGAACCTGATGCAACCAGATTATTTTAAAAACTCTTAGCAAGTTATTTGACTTCTGCTTCCTTTCCACTGTGGCCAGAGGTCCCGGATCCCATCACGTTTGATGGCATGCAGGGCAGGTCTGCATTGTCCAAGGAAATCTCTCTCTAGTCAGTAAATTGCAGCCCCCTTGGAGCCTCCTGGGGCACTTAACTCATACAAAGAGAAGTGATGTATTTAAGAGTTCTGCATTTTCTAAATTGCAAGGCAGCAGGGAAAAGAAATGCCTATAGACACCAAGGCTCTTGGTTACTCTGAAAGGGAAAGCTTTCCCCCTTTGCACAATCTCTGAAGTATGGCATGTGGCCTAATTATATAATTACACAATAGATCGGAATTGCTTCAAAGGAACTGCTGTGTTCCATCAGGTACATAATAAGTTTATAGTATCAACTAATTACGCTGTTACATAAGGGCCCAGAATGACTTTTAAAACCAACAGTCAGATCTCCCAGGCTATCAAACACATATTGTTTTGTTTGGAGATTTTTTTTAATACCTCATTATGAAGGCAACCTGTGCTTCCCTCAGCCTTTCTAGAGGGGATATAAATGTTAATACTATGCAGAAAACGCTGGATCTAATACTGAGTTGGTCTACATCGTCTCTACTAACCTCAGTGGATTATTTTAAATGTCGGCAAAATCTGAGTAGTCAAAGGCTCAGTCCACATTAACTGAGACTGTGGGGACACAAATACATTTGAATGGCTGTACTTTAAGCAGCTACTGCTGACTGCTGTCCATTGCAGCTCTTGCTAGTTTGAGCTCTACATTCAAACTCACTCATGGGACAGCATAGGAGCATACAGTGATGGGTGCCCAGGGAGGTGGTGGAGTCACCATCCTTCAAGGCATTCAAGAGCCATGGACATGTGGCACTGAAGGGCATGGTTAGTGGGCACGATGGGGGTGGCTTGGGATTAGACTATGTGATATGGGGCATCTTTTCCAACCTTAATGATTATATGATTCTATGACTGTAAGGGGAGACGTAGTTACAGCAGCTGTTATATCCAGTTGTGCCTTTACCTCCTCTATACACAAAAGATACAGAAACAAAGATGAGTTTTGCCAAGCTGATCCCCTAACCCACAGCATGCAACATGCACTTGTTTTTTCTATATATTCAGCCTTCTGACAGTAGCAAGAATTCCCCAGTTGCAATTGAAGGTCCCTGGAGCTACAACTCTGTAAACTTTAAAGGGCTCAGCTCAGCCTTTCAGGAAGACATTTCTAATTTTATCCAGGCTACTCATCCCCCTTTAATTTGCAATGAAAAAGAAGGAGAGGAAGAGAGGCAAAGGAAAGAAAGAAAGAAAGAAAGAAAGAAAGAAAGAAAGAAAGAAAGAAAGAAAGAAAGGAAGGAAGGAAGGAAGGAAGGA
>PPHD01021937.1:0-13055 GCA_002909625.1 Bambusicola thoracicus | reverse complement strand
CTGTGCTCCAGACCCCTCACAGCTTCATTGCCCTCTCTGGACACGCTCCAAGGCCTCAATGTCCGTCTTGCAGTGAGGGGTCCAACACTGAACGCAGTACTTGAGGTGCGGCCTCACCAGAGCTGAGCACAGAGGGATGATCGCTTCCCTTTGGTTCTCTTCTGTGAGGCAAAAAAAAACAAAAAACAAAAAACAAAAAACAAACAACAACAACAACAAAAAGAACCCCCAAAAAACTCTTAAGTAATCTGTGGTTTAGGCTTCTGTATTACATGTGAAATGTTGGGATTTTCCATTTTCCTTCCATGAGTTACAGAAAAGTTGTTTCTGGGTCTGAATGCTTTGTTTCCTCTTTTGAAAAAGCGCCAAAGGAGTTAGTGTGGAGGATGTTTTTATCAGTAGTGAAAGCAATCTGCAGCAGTGATAGTTCTGCACCCTCTGCAATCATTCCTTTCCAAGCCATTGGTCTCATTGCTGAAACGCTACTTATCTTTGTCGTGTGTATAAAATTATTGACTTAACCTTCTTGGTAAAAGTAACAGCTGCAGGGCTTATTGATAGCAATTGTGTGCCATTTCATTGCCAGTGTCAGGATTAGATACAAAGAAGGCTCAAATGCGAATGATAAGTGAACAAAATTTTCTATTCAACCAGAACACTATAAGATGGAAGCTATATTTTTGCAACTTGAAGGACTGCAGCGTGCCTGCCAACTTCAAGGAAACAAAATGCAAAGATTTTGCTTAAGCTGAAAACAAAAGAGAAATGATTACGGGGAACAAATTCTATAAGGAAGCTAAAATTAATTTCATTTGATGCGGCTTATGGTTTTTGTGGCTATTAATGGCTAGAATGTGTGAATCCAAGAAATTCCTAACAGATTTTGCAGTGCCTTATTAAGAAACGAAGGTTGGAGTGAAAGGGGAGTGAGTCACAAAACCAACTCTGATGCATTTGGGGTCTGTGTACAGTTTCTGTTCCTCATAGGTGTTTTGTCTTGGATCTCCAGTTTAAAATAAATTGATTGCAGTGTGGATGTAGGGTGCAGGAAGAGAAGAGAGATGCTGAAATTTGATCTGATAAAACAAATATAAGAATTGATAAGCATCAAGTGAATTATTGCTGACTTAGTCTCCTAACCATGGCATAGAAATAAGTAAATTAATAGAACCTTGCTTTGTAGTCAGAGCTGAAAAGCACATTATTAATCAATTAATTGCACTTGGTTTTAGTGGAAACTTTAATACTGTGGTGTTTGCTGTTTATAAAAATGCAGTGGGAGGAAGAGTCATCGTCTTGCCTGAGTTGTTCATAGCCTTGTAGTAGCTCAAGTTATCAGACTTGGTTTGTCGATCACTAGATGGTGCTGTTGCCTTGAGATGGGAGAAAAGAATAGGAAAAAAGAGAAAAAAGGAATTTTGATGCCTTTGACTCTTCCCTTTCTTTTAGTGTAAAATTAAGAAAAACTGAAATTTTTCCTCTAAATGTAAAAAGTATTTCAAGGTTATTGTAGTGCTGTATAGTTTTCATTTTTTTCGAAGTTAATGTCTGGTCTTAGCATAGTAATTACAAATCTGACTTAGAATTTAGGCTGATGCTGCATTCAAGTTTGAAATAGGAAACCTTGGGTATCATTTTTATGCCCAATGGTGTGAAATAAATGTAATGCTTGTTGAATCCATTAAAAGCGCAGTTATCAAATTTGACCATGTTGTTTCCTGATTAGCATTTGAGCAGTCATTTAATAAATTAAAAAATCAAAACAACAGAACAGCAACAAACCCAAACCAAACAACTTTGGATCTCATCTGCATTAGCCATATTTGAGTTGGATTAAGTTAGTGATCTTGATCTGAAATAATCTGAACTGTCCTATGCTCTTGTTGCTGAAAATTTGCAGGAAGAATATAATTGTTTTTAGGCTTTTGTGTAATCTGTGCTGTCTTGATAGAAGGAGAGAGAACTCGTTATTGATGAAGGTAGCATGACCAGAAAGCTCGCTTGTGAAACTTAACCATGCTTGTTGAAAATACTTTCAAATGATTATGTCCTTCTCTTGTTTCATCTAGGTGTCCATTGTACGCATGGTTTCAATAGAACTGGATTTCTCATCTGTGCCTTCTTGGTTGAGAAGCTGGACTGGAGGTAAATTTTGAATTTTAATTCTTAGGGATTTATGGACCTGAAGAATCTTCAGTATGTTTCACTCGTTGTCCTGGCAGCTTTCTTCATGGATTCACTGTTTTAAATTAAAACTTCCTACTAATTTTGAGCAAACAACCTATGTTAGCATTATTCATATCATATGTTGGTAGTTTAGCCTTGATCAGTCAAGCTTTTCAGTTCTGCTAGGTGAAAGTCAGCTGTACCTGCTGTGTGAGGGCTTCTAGAAATGTCTGGATTGTGCTGGCTCTCTCCTCAGTGGCATGCTCCACACTTTGAGAGGAAACATAGAGTTCAGGGAAGCCTGAAGTATTATTTCTTCTATTTCACATACGTTTGTATGTAAGCTCTTTTGGTTTCTTGACTTCTGGGAAGATGCCATTAGCTGGAGAAACAACAGAGTGACAAGTTTGCTTCTGAAGGGGTGGTGGGAAGGCAAAGCTGTTTCCAGCTTGCCATTTGACTGAAGTCTGCAGCACATTGCTCCGAAGGCACCTCTTTGTTGAGTGCATTTAAAACTTTGGTGCCTTCATACATACTAGAGGTCTTTTCCAAATATTGCTAGTTAAAGAAGAAAAAAAAGTAGGCCATACCATGTTGATAAACCTGATTTTTGCATGTTTGGTAGTATTCATGAAACACTGTTTCTGTGATGGCTGGGTTGCTTGCAGAGCATGTCACTGAACAAGTTCCTTCAGCATTTTGATGGTATGTCTTTTACAATCCTTTAAGTGAAGAAAATTTCACTCCTGTTCTTGTATGTTCTTGTGATATATCTCTGGACAAAGAATTTATGTGGTGATGAGCATGTATATGCAAGCAGTTTGCAAAGAAGTAGGTTGTTGTCTTCTATTAGTAAACTTGGAGTAAAGACACCGGAGTAATGGAGACAGAGTGCCATTAACGGTGGGTGGCTGAATCTTGGCAGAATCTTAGCTGACTGCAGGAAGATACAAAGATTGTTATAGTGTGATTATAGTTACTCTTACAAAGTAGAAAATTGGTTTGCTTTTAATCTAACAACTTAAAAGCAGCATGCAATAATCAGACTCGATATTGGTCGTTTGTTCTGAGGAGGAAATGCACTTAAATCTGTTTGAAACTGCTTTTATGCAGCTTTTTACTTCTAAACCTCTGTGGGAAAGGCCTTAAAACTTAGCAGCCATATAGTGTTGTTTGTTCACTTTGTTCAAATAACTGATTGTATGAATGTGCTCTTCGCTGTCAAATTATTTTAACAGAGTGTCCAGATGTCACTTAATAAAAATGTCCACCAGAAAAGATTTCTGCAAGGTGGTAGTTAGTGCTGAGCATTGTATTAAGATAAAGCCAGTTTGCTGTATCATCCTTTAAAATAAGTCATCGTTGTTTGCTGAGGAGGAAATAAGGCTTTCCTGATGGAAAAATCCATCCATATTCATTTCTGAGTGTATGGTACGAGAGTACTGCTGATGCATTGTGAATTCTGAGATGTATTTTACAGTTAGTTTAAAGAAAGGTCATCTAGAATGAAAGCCCTCCAGCTAGTTATCAGAAACCCTAGTTTTCTTTTTTATAACTTTTTCCCCAAAGTCTACTCTGTTTCTAGAACTTGCAGAGCATGTTTTCCTGCAGCAAATTTCAAGCTCAGAAACCCAGCACTGGATTTTTTGACTTTTGTTACCATATACTCCACAACAGCATAGAGTTCTTGTAATACAGTGGGGGACAAATCTGAACGTCTTCTATCTCTTTTGTCTTGGGTGTGAGAAATTAGGAGTCATAAGGATCAGAATAAGGAAGATTCATCTTTTGTAAATAACTCAGATTATTAAGCTGTCACTTCTGAGATTTGATGACCCTCTGATAGCCTCGCTCCTGAAACTGCTTTGTTCTCCACTCTTAATCAAAGAGAGAACCAAACTTACCTGGTTCTAGGGAAGTGCCTTTCTCTATACCAGATACTTGTCTCAGAGCAGGCACTGTTTCATACTGGATGATCAGACAAAAAATGCCTCCTGTACTTTTTTTTCCATTTTAGCTGTATGATTCCTTGTTCCAGTGGTTGGCTGTTTTCATATTAAAAAAAAATAAATCACAGCAAGTAGCATGTGCTTTTGTTCCAGCTTAAAGATTTAAAGCTTGTCAAGAGGCCTAACGAGGGGATTTACCTTTTATGGTATCTCTCTACTCTTATATAGAATCACCAAGGTTGGAAAAGGCCACCGAGATCATCCAGTCCAAGCATCCACATACCACCAGTATTTCCCAGTAAACCACTTCCCTCAGTACAACATCTAAATGTTTCTTGAACACCTCCAGGGGCAGTGACTCCACCACCTCCCTGCGCAGCCCATTCCAATGTCTGACCACTTTCAGAGAAGAAATTTTTCCCAGTATCCAACCTATATAGCAAGATTTCTAAATGTTGATCTGTGGAGCATTTCTGCTCCATAGAATTATGTCCATTTTCACAGATCTATGAAAAGAGCAATAAAACCCTTGCAAGATGATACCAGTCCACGGTTTCCTGAAATTTGAAAATGTTCTTGTGCTGTGCTCACTGTCATATATTTTGTAGCGCTTTTTAGTTGACTGATGCTTGACTGTTAGTTTTGGTTTCTAACGTTTTTGTTATCTGGTCTCCAGTTCATTATTGCCATTAAGGTTAAGTGTTAGCTGCATAGGAAAAGTCTTCTAAAATGCTGATTTTTGAGGGAAATGTCCTGTAGGAGAAGTAATTTCAAAAGATTTGAATGCTTCCTGCCAAAGCGTTTGCAAAACCTCTAAATAAAAACAAAGAAAGCTTTTAGACAGAAAAGTGCAGCTATTTGAGTGTTACCACTTGATTATTTTTAATAAGCTTTTAAAAATCTTTTTATCTCTTAATTTGGTCTGTAAGTACTTACCTATGAGTCACTCATTTCTTTATAGCAGTAGTAAAAATTGTAATGAAAGTTTAACCTAAATGACCAGCAGACTGCTCTTTGCTGCAACTAGACATGAAGCAGACCAAGCTGCAGTTTCTTTTGTGAATGTACACAGTGTGAGATCGACACAATTTAAGTGTGGTGCTTTGAATATCATGAATGTTTTTGCAATTGTCACTTTAGGATACATTTTAAGTACGCTTTAGTCATACTGTGCCTTAAATAAAGCGTACAGAGTAATTTCTTTTTTTTATTTGACAGTATTGAGGCAGCTGTGGCTACGTTTGCTCAGGCTAGACCACCAGGTATTTATAAAGGTGACTATTTGAAGGAATTATTCCGTCGTTACGGAGATGAAGATGATGCACCATCACCACCTGAGCTACCAGAATGGTGCTTTGAGGATGATGAAGAGGAAGATGATGACAATGGTAAAATGGGAGGCCAAGAATCAGAACCTGGATCATCAAGCTCTTCCTTTGGCAAGAGGAGAAAAGAACACCTAAAACTGGTATTTTTGATTAAGAACTTGTACATTCAGCAATTAGAATCTTTTGTATAAACTCATGGTCCTCTGTTACTACAGTGTAAGTGGTAGACAAGTGCTCTTGCAACTTGAGAACTAGTAGTATTGTTTCTAACCAGGGGAGACTTTTTTTTAATGTTTCCTATATGAACACTGAACTTTGACATTTGAAACCTTAACTATTTCAGTGGTAACATTGACTTACATTTTTCAAATACTACCTTTCTTAAGCTTGAGTTGAGACACAAAATTTATTCATAGTTATCTGATCTGTAGTTAGGGGTGAAATGTCCTGGAGGTGGATGGAGGTATAAAACAATCTCTATTTATTTTTTGTAGCCATGTGGATTAAAGTTCAGTCTTTTAAATTCTGTGCTCATTTTGGTAAATGTAATTAATTTTGAAAACCTGGGGGATTGAGACTAGGATTAGCAAGAAGCAATGTGATGTTTAGAAACCC
Organism: Bambusicola thoracicus; assembly: GCA_002909625.1. Lineage (NCBI taxonomy): Eukaryota > Metazoa > Chordata > Aves > Galliformes > Phasianidae > Bambusicola > Bambusicola thoracicus. The sequence continues at coordinate 6,997 of PPHD01021937.1, read as the reverse complement.
AAGGCAATTCTGAAGTTGCATTTTTTTTATTCAAAGCTTTTTTAACTATAGAGTGATGAGAACTTCTCTAGGTTGGAGCTGCCAAACTGATTTTTTTGACTTGTTTTGATGCATTAGCAACTGAGGTGTGATGGTGAGGCTGAAGACAGTCATTTTTCCACAGGTATAAAACTAAATGGATGTGTTAAACAGGAATCACCATACTGTTTTCATAGGCTTTTTCTTATCTGCCAGCATAGATATTTTTTTTGAAAGCTGGAAGCTAAATTATACGAATAAGCATATTAATAACTAAACTTAATTAAGAGTTAGAGAATTTGTGAAAGACAGAATCATCTAGTTAATATGCATATTCGTATAATTCAGTTTTGCAGCTCTGGAGGAACAGTCTGGCATGAAGAGGAGGAACGGGCAGAATTCTTTACCATGATACTTGGCTGTCAGATTGGACTGCATCTTAACTGAGTAGAGCTGGATACAGTCTATTTGTGATTCCTTGTAAATATGCAATCCACAGGGAGAGTTATTATCAGGTAAATAGCTCTTGCTTAGATTTTCTCTTATAGAATCATAGAAGCTTGTTGGAAGAGACCCACAGGGATCGTGAAGTCCAACTCCTTACTCCACACAGCACCACCCAAAAATCTGACCATGTGACTGGAAAAGCTCAATGCCACAGCCACTGCCCTGGGCAGCCTGTTCCATGCCCACTTCCCTCTGATGCAGAACCTTTCCCTAACCCCAGCTGCCCCTCTCCTGACACAGCTCCATGCTGTTCCCTCAGGCCCTGTTGCTGTCACGGAGAGCAGAGTTAGCGATGCCCCTCTGCTCCCTGTGAGGAGCTGTAGACTGCCATGAGGCCTCCTCTCAACCTCCACTCTGGGCTGAACAGAGCAAGGGACCTCAGCCACTCCTCATGTCTTCTCCTCTACCCCCTTTACCATCTTTGTAGTCCTCTTTTGGATGCTTTGATAGTTTTACATCTATACTATGGTGCACAAACCATGCACAGGGTGAGCACAACACAGAGCAGAGTGAAGCAACCACTTTCCTTGCCCACTGGCAATGCTGTGCTTGATGCAGTCCAGGGTATGGTTGATCTTCCTGGCTGCCTGGGCACACTGTTGACTCATATTCAATTTACTGTCAACCAGGACCCCCCAAATCTCTTTTGGCGGTGCTGTTCTCCACTCTGTATGTATAGCCAGTTATTTTACTATCTAAAAGGGTGAATGTTTGTTACTGTTGGTTTCTCACAGCAGATGTTTTCAGATTTCTAATCTGACTCCTTGAAAGACTGGAGGATATGCAATGTCAAACTAAACAGGACTGTTACAATACTGATGTTCTGAAATGTTTTCATTTGACCCAAATCTTTGAGGGAATAGAAGAAAAGTTCTGGGGGTAGAGGAGATACCTCACAAGCATCTTCCTTGAACAGTGAATAGTCCTAAGCAACTGTCCAGGTAGCTGATGGAGAGATGTAAGCGTACTGCCCATTTCACACATTCTGTCTTGGGTGGGAGAAACTTTACTGTTGACGTCAAAAAGTCTTGTCAGCCCCTTTTTTTCCCCTCTGCAGTATATAAGCTGTTGGAACAGTTAGAACATTAATTTCCTTCATCAACATCAGAATGTAGTTGGCAGGTAACAGTGGGTCTGTTAGCTGACACCTAAAATCTCACTTTGGGGAAAAGATCTCCCAAGTATTTTGTAAATAGGACAGTGAGTTACACTTCTGAGCCAAAACTTTCAAACTTTTCATGGGTCTAACAGATCTTTTAATGTTTATTAAGAAGTACCATCTGTTCTATTCCTATGTAAGTCATGCATTTCACAGGAAGTACAGGGTGTGACATGCAGTGCTTCTAAAATGGGTGGTTATGTCTCAACCAGCCTGGCAGTGGTGGTTACTACTAGTGATTTCCTTTGTGATTTTGAGGGGGGCTGTCTTGTGATCATCTGTGAGACAGGGAAATCATTAACAGGTCATGGTTGATATAGTTAGCCACAGCATTATTTAAGTAGCTAAGTAAAGATTGTAAATATTAGTGATTTTCTAATCTTTTTTTTTTTTTTTAGCCAACATTTGACCCCTATACTATACCTGTGGGCATACTTTGGATACAGAAAAAATGTTTTCTCATTTTTGCAGCAGTGTTTTCTTATGTACTTCACCCCTATAGTGTGTTTAATACATCTGACTATTCTTGACGTTCTTTATAGTCTGTCATGTTCACCCACATTTTTCTGAGGCTTTGGTGCCTGTAAATGAACACAAGCCTCTACCTGAAGCCACCTCAGTGCTTAACAGGAAGGAATTAATTTTGTATGTCTTAAGGCTAATACTTCTGCTTATGTATCTCAATTTAATTGCCTTTTAAAAGATGGACAACGCTAATTCAGCATGTGGTCTATGTCTGCCTGCCTGTGTTTTTTCTCTTATTTTCTACAAGCGTGTATGTGTATAATTTCTTATTCCTTATTAAACGTGGAAGATATTTTCCCTCGTTTCTATGGATTGCTTGCTTCCTTTCAGAAGGTACACTTTTTTTCTGTTATGTTTCAGAATGTTTCTTCTCTGGAGAGCTTTCTTTGAACATTTTGCACTTGATCAAGTCTCTGAGTAGCTAAAGATGGCCATCACCCAGGCCTGGTGATAGCTGTTGGGATCAGGGAGGTGTAGGAGGGCACAGCTCCAACCCTACGCCCTCCTCCAGCTGCTGTTCTAAATCTGACCCTAAACACCATGATGCACTGCCACTTTTCCTTCAGCTGAAGCAATGGACGTAGGGATGCAGTGGCAAGGGTAAAGAATTTCAGGAACACAGATGATATGAAGGATTGTGCAGAGTGTAGCTGCTAAAAGCATGTAGTTACCTGGGGTCTTGAGGTACCGCTGCTGAGCTGACTCCTCTTGCATCTCTGCACCATGTTCAGCCCATTTCCATGAGATTGTTGTTAACTCTACAACAGTGCAGAAAGTAGATGGGTCTGGCTCGGTTCTGGCACCTTATAGCAGGAACTGTCCATGTGAAACGCGGAGCACGGAGTTTACCAAGTATCAATATGCAGATGGATCACCTCTCTTTCCTACTGCTGTGGCTTAGGGTGTATTTGAGGCCTGACTTTATTTCTGTAAAAGCATCCTCTTGCCTGTCTGCTACTATGGCTCTATTTACACTAGCATCCTGGATGGAGTGTCTGGCTACCTGAGTTGATTATATTCTTAGGCTGCAGTAATTGAGTGAAATAGTCTCTGCGGTATCTGTCTTACTGTTGCACAGCCTTGTCTTCGTCCTACGATGTCAGCACTCTGCTGCTCACTCCCCCCAGTCCTCTTGTTTCAAATTGACAGCATTACAGTGATGGGTTACGGTGTACCTATCAGGGGAATGGAGAAGCCAGTGTGAAAAAGCAAAAGCTTGGCTTCTTTGTCCTATTATAAGCTGTACTTGTTTCCTTAATTCTTTCATACTTGCACCTCTCCACCTTCAAATCATAACTGTTTGTGTATACATATACACATGTATGTAATCATGTAAATCAGGCACGTGCTGCTAATGCAAGAGAACCTATTGTCAGGTATTTACAATTAACAGCTCTTATAGTAAACAAACAGGCCAAACAAAGTGACGGGAACTAAATTAGGGTGCATACTTCCTACGACTTGGAAAGCTGATGCCTTTGTAATTTTGAATAATACGCTTCAACTCCATGTGTTTCTTACCATGCAGAGAATTTTTGAAACTGTGCAGAATTATAATGATCCAGTATCATACTTGTGATGTCAAGTGTGAAAGTAGTGTGCAGCTGATCTTAGTTCATGGAACAACTTGATTGTACTGTGCACTCTGATGTTAGCAGCTCCAAAATCAGTTGTGTAAGCGCATAATTCTCTTAATCGGTCTGCAAGAGACAATTTCAAGTGGTAAGCATCAGTTTCATGTTTACGACTACATTTCTTGATAAATATTTGCTTTTGCTTGCTTTTTGCTTTCATCTTAGCAGTCCCTAATGCTGCTGCACTCTGTTATTTAGAGAAGGAGGTCACAACGAAGTCACAATCCTTTATTTCCTAGTGCTCTTAACCCCATATTGAGAATACGGACAGCCTGCTGGCCAGGCTTATGAAGCTCTGCCTTCCCTACTGAGTCACCTGTGTGCTGCTGCACCTGCTGGTGCAAGCAGAAATAACATGGGATAAGCAATGCTCTGAAAGTCTGTGGAGCTTAAGGTAATTAAGGTTGTGAACTAGCTTATTGCTTTAGGATGTACTGCTCTTAGAATATGATTTGGTGGCACAGCTGAGCCTGTCTTAACTGAAAACTTGGTTCTGCTTTCCTTTCACTCTTTGTGTTCTACTTCCACTGTGCAGGCTCCAGCACTGACTCATCCAATGGTGAGCTAATTTAGGATACCAATTTGGAAGAATATTACTAATTCATGTTGTTATTTTTGCCATCTTAGTTCCTCGACTTGCTCAGGAGTGGAACAGATGAGTGCAATGGTGTATGGAAGGGGAAGGGAGCATAGACGCTCCTTTCATAAGTAGTATGTAGCTAGATTTGTTAAAGCAAGTTTCAAGCTTTTTAGAGAGTGGGTAGAAAACACTTCTGTCATCATGCAGGATATGCAGTTCAACAGGTAAAGCATCATGCTTTGATCTTTTTAGTCTGCGTTGAGGTGTTGTGACGCTGCTAAAATAAGTCTGATAGATCTGGAATCTCCATAGAAACCTTCAGTTTTGTCGCTTTGTCAACCTGATGGCCTTATTGGGTTCCATTGTGCAGAATTTCATTTTACTCAGCATCAAATCTTTTCTTGAACACAAAGATTATTTGAGTTTGAGTTTTATTTTCTATATTCTTTATTGATGTCTGGGGCATTCAGAATAGCTTCTAAATTTTGGTAACCTGTTTTAGATTGGTAACAAAATCATATAGATGTACTTTCATACATGTTTTTGTCCTCTTTCATTAAGAAGTTTGTCTTAGATCAGCCAAGATCCGTCTAAGTTTGGTGCTGCATAAGTACACTTTTTTCCCCTACAGTGTAAGTTTAAGTTTTGAGACACAAAATATGCTCCATCACCACTATCACTTCCCTGGGGAGCCTATTCCAGTGATTAACAACCCTTTCTGTAGAGAATTGTTTCCTGATGTCCAACCTAAACTTACCCTGGTGCAACTTGAAGCCATTTCCCCTCGTCCTGTCACCAGTGAGAAAAGAAATAGCACTGAACTGGAAGAAGTCTCTGAGCTGGTATTGCTTGTTAAGATCATATATTGTTAAAACAGCCTGAATCTTGTGTTGATGTTCTGATATGCTTTTATGAAAGCTTATGTACTGATTTTTTTTTTTTTTGTTAATTTTATTTTTATTTAGGGTGCAGTTTTCTTGGAAGGCGTAACAGTTAAATATGTGACCCAGGTGACAACACAACCAAAGTTGGGAGGAATACAGCAGAAGTGTCAGCAATTCTGTGGATGGGAAGGGTATGAGAATATTTACAACTTTTTCATTTATACCATCTAGAAATATTGCGTTTCTAGTTTTGCAGGAGGAAGCAGTCAAAATGAGTGGCTGTTTTTAGATGGACTTGTATAAAAAGAAAAAGCCTCTAAAAAAACCCTCAAAACTGAAACAAGTGAGGATGTTATGTTGTTCTGTGAAATGGAATGATCAGCTGTGAATAAACAAGGTTTTAAAATTCCCTTCATGCTGATGTAAAAAAAATATTTTCAGGTGAATTGTTGCTGTGCAAATTCCCTATGTGGTCTTGTCCAAGCATTTGTTTGAAGTTTAGTACTTTCTCACACGGTACATTTATTTATACTTCAGTTGTACAGTATAATACACGGTTTTTAGGGCCAACTTGGTTTTATGTCCAGCATTAATGAATGTTGGTTTTCGCATCTAGGATTCTGAACTTCTCCTTTGTAAAGCTGGAGCTCCAGGGAGTTGCTCGCAGTGCTTCACAACTGTCTGAAGCTTACAGTTTTTCCAGTACTTCTGGTTTTGAATGCAAATCTCTCTTTGTCTAAAATTAAAATGTTGAAGTTCTGCATAATTCATTATTTTGTCACGGACGAGTAGCCTTGTTACTATCAGAAAAACATTTGATTCCTCTTGCAAAATACCTTGTTAGGAAGATGTTCTAACTCAAGGTTAACCTTGCAACAAGTCTAGAACAAGATGTGACTTCAGTCACATGATGTTAAAAAATGCATTACCTTGTGTGACTGCTCACTGCAGAACATTAATAAACATATTTCTCTTTTTAGGTCTGGATTCCCCGGAGCACAGCCTGTTTCCATGGACAAGCAAAATATTAAATTTCTGGAACAGAAGCCATACAAAGTTAGCTGGAAAGCAGACGGCACTCGGTAAGCTCATTTTAAATGAGAAAGAAATACCCTGTAAACTGGGTGGATGGTTTGTATTTTCCCAGGAAAGTGAACTAACATCTGCAACAGACAAAGCGTGTTCTAAGAACAGAACAGACTCCGAAGTTTTATCTTTTTTTGTCTCGGTACTGATTATTTGTTGATGTTTGTGGCTGAATTTCATTTTAGCAGCTGCTCTGCAGACTGGCTGTGTGTACTTTTATTCTTCTCTGTGACCCTTCTCTGTCTGTAGGCTCGGATTTGCCAGCAAGGTCTTAGAATAATCTTTGGTAACAGTAAGAGTTTGTTAAGCTAAAGAATTTGTTTATAAAAGTGAAATTAAAATTTATATTTGAGCCTTCAGAAGTAGATTAATGTTAGAAATGTCATGGTTTTTTCTTCACAGTGTGATCCTTTATTCAGACTTGTGGTTCATATTGGCCAAAGGGTCAGCAGTTTCATCTTCCCTTACCAGTTCTCTTGCTTTCATTGTAGGGGGAAACTTTTTTTCCTCCCTTTGGAAACAGACTACAACTTGATTATATTGATCTTTTGAACCTACTCAGTGTTATGATTGCCAGTTTGAAGTGCATCCTTACATGTAATTT
>PPHD01021935.1:0-13056 GCA_002909625.1 Bambusicola thoracicus | reverse complement strand
AATAGTAACAGCATTACAGTATTCACAGGGTTTTTGTCTGTCAGCATTCATCGGTTCACTTGGAATAAGAAAAAGAAAAACAAAAATTTCTTCTGTATGTGATGTTTTTATTTCTGGAGCTAAGCAGCTGGAAGCAGCCCACACACAGGAAAGTACATGGCCAGACAATGGCTAAGGCACATCTTGAAGATATTTCAGTACTGACTTCCATTATACTCATTTGACTAACTTCTACAGACAGTGTTTAAAGAGGAAAAAAGGGGAAAAAAAATATACACTCAACTGTGGTTGACAGTAAGACTGCAAACCAGACAAATTCCTGACACAGTCCAACTGTTATCAATATCATAATATATGGTCTATTGCCATTACATAACTCATTTTTACTTCAGTATTTTATGAACAGTAAACAGGAAGTACTTGAAAAGCTTTAAATCCACAGGACACTTAATGCTTACTTAAGTTACACTGCAAGCAGTGGAATTTAGACCTATGTTTGAAGTAGATCCTGTACTTGGATACAATGATGAAAAGTGACCTAAAACTCACATTACTGCAGTAACGAGAGCAGTAGCTGAAAAGTCCTCAGTCAGTGTGTTACTAGGCAAAGTAGAAACAAAGTAAGTCACAATCCACATCTCAGGAAATTTACAGGAGAGAAAACGCAGACTAGCAGGCTTTCACTATCACAACCACAACGTGCCCTTTCTCACTTCAAATCTAGAGCCTCCAATTGTCTCCTACAACTCTACTCAATTCCATTCTCACAACTGGAGTAGGGAACTCCTCTTTCTGAAGCTACTGTATGTGCCCGTATCTGGGAGATAAGTTCATGCTGCAAAGATTTTTTAAAAATATTTTATGCTATTCTTTTAAATGCATGTAAAACATATAAAACAGATCTCAGGAAGATACTGGAGCACTAGCCTTGTTCTTCCCAGTGGACAGTTTTTAATCATCATAACACACAAAGCTATGATCACATCTTTTTTCTTTCCTCATAGCCTAATGAGTTCTATTTATACATTCAATAAGAACAGAGGCAAGCTTTCAGTCAAGAAAAGCTTTCATGTAAGGTGCTCTGTCTAAAGTAAAAGTGCAGTCGCCACTATATTTTGGCTCAAGAGTGTTTCTGAAAATGCACAGTGAGATGACCTGCAAATTGGTGTTTATCTGAAATGCCTGCAAAGCACAAGTGTCAGAATTTTGGACCTTATATATAATTATTACCTGCTATCTAATATCAAGACAGACTTTTTACAGCATGAAGAAAATCAAAGACTTAAGGATTAAAAAGTAAGGTGTATACAGAATTGAAGTACCAGCAGGCAAAGCAAGTACAAAAGTCATTTTAGATTGACTGATCTACTCACTATGCTTGCAAAAAAAAACACCACCATTCAGTTCCTCCAGCTGTAAAATAGGTACAGGCATCATCACATACAGCAGCCATTATGACCCAGAAAGAACAGCTCTAGTACATTTTCCTTACTATTTCATGCTGGGACTCAAACTGCATCTGTGAGAGGGTCAGGAAAAAAAACCAACCCCAATTTTCAGAGATGTTTTTAACTACAAAGAAAGCCCTGTTTTAACTGGATTGAATTGTGAAATCCGGTCTTTCACATCTCCTTTCATACATGTATACTTTGTGTTTTGGTCACTTGGATAAATTAAAACTAGCTACTAAAAATACTATTTTAAAAAGCCTGAATCATTCTGGTCCAATAAAAATGCCAAGTCTTACTTGTATAGCATATCTAATTCCTTGACAGAGGTGTCATCTGAGTTTGATGGATTGTTTGAACCCAAACACAGCTAGATGACTTTAACAGAATCTTCTTGACTCAATATAAATAGGTCACTCAAAAAGTAATTCCCCCTATTTCCACAGTCACCGCCATTACCTAGGCATTTTCACAAGAGGTGAACAAGAGTTTGCATACCAAGCTTATGAAAAACTGCACCCGTGAAGGTGTTCCACTGTCAGCGCTGTTGAAATGTACCACCCATCACCTCATTGCACCCACATCCACTGTTTGGCCTATGTAAATATTCAGCAAGTATCAGTCAGAGTCAATGGGTACCACTTTTTCCCCAGATGGAGGAATCCAATAACATACCCTTATTTCATACGTGTTTCCATGTCAGATGCCATTTTGTCAGACTGCATCCCTGCTGCCATCTGTCACACAACAACAACATGTAATGGAATACTGCTGGGAATGTTCAACCTCTACTGGTATACCACCAACATCTGCCGCTGATGAGATGAGCCAATGTAATACAGTGCGAAGCACTGTTTTCAGAGCTGCTGCTATAATTTATGTGTATGTGTATATATGTGTGCATATATATATGTTTCTGGGACAACAGACCAAACTAGCAAAACAAGAATAAAGCTGCTAATTACTAAATAACAATGTGCTGACAACATCACTTGCTGTAAGAATCACAAATTAGAAATCACAGATTTCATTTGGAAATAATATTTTATACTTTTAAACTATCAATTTCACTGAATAATCTTTGCAAATATTTACTTTTTCAAACAATGTCTGTGTCAACTGCTCGAACCTCTGCTGAACCCAGCACAGCCTATCAAAATATTAGGAGGTTACAATAGCATGCTTTTTTTAGTCATGCTTCATCTTTGCAACTATTACATTTTTCTCAGGAAAAAATTCTTCTTGTCGTTCATCAGGCTCTAATGTCCTCAGTTTCTCATACCCGAGATTATTTATAATCTCTGTAATATGTAAGCAGTCATAGTCCTAAATAGTCCTAAAGCTTTTTGGGAAACATTCTTCCTTTTTTATGTCAGCTTATATTCCCTTATTTTTTTGTACTGGACAGACTTCGATGTTTATCTTTTTTCCCCTTAGGACAGTGATTGACTGTCTTGCAATAAAAGGTCAGTTTGAAGGATTTACTTCTAATAGACATTGAGGGAAAAGTATAGTGTATGAAATTCAGAAGCTGTTTGTATATATTTCTTGCTAAATGCAGAAAAGTAAACCATGAAGAAAAATCATGATGGCATAAAAGATGATTCAAACTAGTTAATAGAAAAAAGCTTTTGTAAGAAAACTGGACTTTTTTTTTTATGTTGATTGTTTTCACTAACCAAATATCCAGTTGATGTAATGGTAAGTATCTTATCTGTTTTTATTGTATTTTTTTAAATTAAGTGTAACTTGGACTTTTTAACAGCTCTATTACTATCTCTCAAAGTTAATACAGAAAGAAATTCAGAAAGCCATCAATACAAAAAGGTATTTATTACACAATTTTTAAGGAGATGGAATCCAATCATCATTCTGAGAAGAAAATTGTTTTCCTATTTTCCTTTTCCCAATTTTCCATTTATGCATACTCTTGTTAACTACCCTGCTCTTATAGCAAAGAACATGAATCACCAAAACAGTAAAAATATTCTAGTAAGTTGAATTTACAATAATACATAAAATCTCTGACCAGAACCAGATTCTGTATTGCTATGATGTGATCAGAGACAAGAACAATAATCATAATCTTGTTCTGTCAAGGAATTGAGATAGTTCTAATATAGCAGAACCCGAATACTTAAACCGCTCACCATGGCAAGCAACTAGATGACATCCTTTATTTATTTACTCTTACTACTATTATGAGGGTTGCTCTGAAATAATGCCTCCCATTTTTGTTAATATTATCAGTATTATTATAGTAAATATTATAACAATTTTTTTTCTTTTTTACAACAAGACTGTCAGCTACCTGGGGGTAAATGAAAGATAAGAAATGAAGCAAAACACCAACTTTTTTTTAGATTAAATGATATATTACATATTTCTCTTCCCTGTCTCTTCCTCACACCACAGAAAGCTGAAGCTAGGTCATTTTACCAAGTGAAATTACTTCAGGTATGAAAGTGACAGACTTGTTAATCAGTGTTCACTGCAGAAACAAAAGGATTCAAACAGCAATATATCTCAAATTATGTTCTGCATTCAATTATACGTATTACATTTATTAATTATACAAAGAGAATGTTTATTGTACTGGCACAGTCTGGAAAACAGGCTTAGATGTACACTAGTAGCAAGAGAATCTGAGAAGCATAGCTTGAAATTCAGTGAATTCCAAAACTTTCACAGGAATAGTCAGCTGCACAAACACAGGAAGGGGAGCTATTACTGGCTAGCAGTTCCATACCAAACATGCAGGACCTACAATAGGCCTCAGATTATAAGTTTTCCATGCAACGTAGTTACAGATAGGTGACTATCATCCCATAGCATCTAATTAGAGGTACAGTCTGTCCAGCTCCTAAGTCTCATATTAGAACTTTTATCAGTAGCTGAAGGTTAGAAACAGCAGTGTAAACCTGTCCAAAGTGAGACCTGAGAACTTGTTAAGTTATGGAACTGTTTGGAAGACAAAAAAATGTGGTGAAACACAACAGCAGCTCACACCACACATGGACACTCTGTCATTAATCCCCAACCATAGCAAAGAAAAGAACTGGAAACAAAGTAGAACTCACAGGTTGTGATGAAAGCTGTTCACTAAAACAAAAGAGGAAAATTAAAAATACAACAACTATCCCTACATATAAAGCCACAGTGCAGTTACTCACCACCCATCAACCAACACAATGCCCCACAGCACTGCAAAGCCTCAACCCCACCAACCAGCACCCCACAGCTCCTGAGCAGAGGCCACCCAAAACAGCCTCCCACAGCTTTACAACCCCCCACACAGCATCACCTGGTATGGCCTAATTCAGGCACCTGTGCTTGCCCTGACCAGCCCCTGCTGTTGCACTTCAAGAGCCCCAGGTGTGCCCTCATTGCTCAGTAACATCAGCAGTAAGCTATTAATATCATATTAGCACTATTTTGTCTGAAACAAGGACATCATTGGAACTCCTGAGAATATAGGCTCAAGTAATTTGGGAATGTTCTGTCTAAACCAAAAGAACCTTCAGCTGCCAGTAAGATTACTACAAAAGAACTTCACAATAGCTGTTTTAATATTATCAATTTAATCAACGACTGTTTGATAAAACATATAAATCAGGAAAAGCAAATATAGACCAAGAAGCAACCAACTAAGCAATAGTACTTCATTGATTTTCTTACTATAATAATTAACATTTAGTTAAATCCAAAATACTAAACTTTGTAAATCAGATTAAGAGATCTTTCCATAGCAAGGGGATTGAAACTAGACAATCATTGTGGTCCTTTTCAACCCAAGCCACTCCATGATTCCAGTCTATAGTTTCCATATATTAGATTAATATTTTAGTAAAATTTCTGCAAGTCAGAACAGTTCTCTGGATACTGAAAATAAAGGGGGTAAAAAGAAATTGTTGTGTCAGTATTAACAATAACATCCACAAAGGTTAACTCAACATCTTGGCACTTCAGAGTACACCTGCTATACAGAGCAGACCTTTGATAACTTTCTGGAAAGTTAAGCAGGCAGAAGCCTGTTCATATGTAGTTTTTCATCTGTACATAGCTGAAAAAAGAGCTCCTACAGTTAAGTAGTAAAAAAAATCCCAAATGTTGCAGCTGTAGCTTCCTATGCCTGTGGGGGAGGAGGAAGCATTTCAAAAGTTTCACATGGGCACTAAGAGTTAATGGGCAAATCTCACAGACTTTTTGTAATACCTTTTATTGACTACTAAATAAAGGTACTACTTCTACTTAACTTCAGAGGCAGTTGCCACTTGTTTTGGTCTCTTAATTCCCTAGAAGTACTTAAACATTAAGTACAATTAGAGTAAATACTCTGAATGTAAGACTTAAAAAAAAAAAATTAGTTATTTTGTGCTCAGAACAAGGTATAAATGGAAAGTAATTGGACAAAAGGCCACATCTGGAAAATAAAAGAAGCCAGAAAAATTTTACACTTACGTAAAGTCACGTTGAAATGAAAAAAAAAAACTAACCACAAAGCAAAATATGACCAAGAAATTAAAGGCTGAACTGTAAAACATATAAAAGAGGTTAATATGTTGCCTTTTTGGAAGATTATAATTCTATAGTTTTTAGTGTTTCAGGTTGCAGCAGTATGTATTCCATGCTTGATTTAATTGTTGACAGAAATATGCTATTATAATACTATAATATGATGGAAAACGCAGCAATGACAGCAGAGTAGCAAAGTCCTAGGCTGCAGCAAATGAGAACATAGAATCATAGAATTACTCAGGTTGGAAGGGACCTTAGAGATCACCAAGTCCAACCGCAGCCTAACCACAGTACCCTAACTCTAAAAACCCTCCGCTAAATCATGTCCCTGAGCACCACATCCAAATGGCTCTTAAACACATCCAGGGATGGCAACTCAACCACCTCCCTGAGGAACCTATTCCAGTACTTAACCACCCTTTAACATGTCCAAATACAGCAGCTATAAGCACAGAAACAAACGAAGGAAAAAACCAAACTGCTTACCATTAAAAGGCCTCAGGTACACAGGCATCTCCAGGGAAAAAAAAAACATTTGCCTCCATTGCCAGCCCTTAAATGAGATCTGGGAAAGGGTGGATCACTGGCTCCACCCTTTCCAATCACTCAGGTACATTGCATGCACCTGAGTTCCCCTGGGTTGACCCTGCCTTCCCATCAGGTGCTCAATCACTGTTTCAAGCCGTGACTTAGCATTTCTGCTATGGCTCTACTTACAAAAACAGTGAAATTAAAATAAAGACTAAGAAGTGCTTTTAAACATGTCATGTATCATCCTGTATAAGTAAATTCAATTTCAACACCTCCAAAATACTTAAAGGGAACTTATAGCAGTATTTTACCAGAGTAGGCTGAAGTGGGTGTTATGAAGATTCTCATTTATACCTACTTTCGCTTATTTACTATACTCAGGCATCACATAAAATTTAGTAGCACTTGTAAAGGTTGGACTTCATGTATTCCCCTTCAGAAGGAGGATGATCATTAAGGGAAATTATTTATTTAAAGAAAAATACTCATCTGCATAGAAAATACAATAAAACGAATTCACCTATCACTTGTCATTCATCTAGTAACTCTGAACTAAGCAGAAAGCATCGGAACAACCACAAACTAAATAATTTCTGAATTTAACTGGAGATATGAAATCCTCAGAATGCACAAACAAAAATCTAAAACTCTGAAACTCAACCACCCCGATGGATTATTATCTATTTTTCCTTAACTCAGTGTATTCATCATCGTAATGATTAATTTTCCAGTGCAACGTAGTGATAGAATTCCATTGAATGTTTTCTCAATTAAAAATATGATCATTTAGCAGTTATTTTTATTCTTGTATTTAAGCCGATATATGTTAAGCATTTGCAGAAATCTAGCTACAATGAAAACATACATGGGTTAACCTGGCAAGTATTATGACTCCACTGAACTGTGAAAGTTGTATGAATTAGCTATTTTGAACATATATTATGTCATTGCCATCATCTTCTGATTTACTTGATACGTTCTTCTGTCAGATTAAAAGATTTCTATCTCTGTGAAATCCTACCCAGTTGACAGAGTAAGAAACAGATATTCAAGATCAAGCAGTTTTAGCCTTTAATCTTCAATGAATCATTGGATGCCTCAAAAGTATAATCTTCTAAACTGACCCAGTAATTTACCTTCCCTTGCAGACTATTACTTTCTTATCTGAATACAATAATTTCATAATTCATCTGAATTCTGCAAAATTCAATATTTATAATGCCCCAACCCTGGAGGCCAGGCTGGATGTGGCTCTGGGCAGCCTGGTCTAGCGGTTGACAGCCCTGCACATAGCAGGGGGATTGAAACTAGATGATCATTGTGGTCCTTTTCAACCCAGGCCATTCTGTGATTCTATATAACATTTTGATACTTAGGATACAGAAACTGGACATACTCATATGTCCTAGGTATCTCACTATCTAGACCTTCTCAAAAACACATTCAAAAAAAGAGTTCAGAAGCAAGTTCAAGAAGACAGTTTTGCCTTTTTCAACACAGGATTTCTCCAGACCATTCACCTTAACAACATAGCGGTAAGTGGTGAAAAGTTGGCTTCACTTCAACAGAAATCACACTGATATGAATATGAATATGAAAACATCGTACAAATACTGTAAGGCTATCAGATCACGTGGGACAACTTCCTATCTGCTGTATGTTCTTCATAATGTACGTTGAAGCTTAAACCAGAGTTTTTCCTCTCCACTCTCTTCATGTAATAGATTTCTGGAATATTTTTGCTTTCAGCTTGCAGTCTAGTATGAGAGAATCAGTAGTTATTCTCAGCGTGGCACTCTGCACTTTTCTAATATTTCTGAAATTACACATTTTAACATTAACATTAGCAATTCCATCCCCATATAAATGGCTAATTTTGT
The DNA here is from genome assembly GCA_002909625.1 of Bambusicola thoracicus. NCBI lineage: Eukaryota > Metazoa > Chordata > Aves > Galliformes > Phasianidae > Bambusicola > Bambusicola thoracicus. Next base: position 4,679 of record PPHD01021935.1, on the reverse strand, counting down.
TCTCTATGGCTGTGTGGGAACTGTTGAGTTCTGACCTGAACCGCTGATTCAGCACCTGGGAAAAGGACCCGGTCAGTCCTGGGAGCACAGGTGAAGGCAATTCACCTCTGTGACTGAAAAGGGTGGAGCCTGACTGCACCTCTCTTAGACCCCCCACTTAAGGGTTGACTGCCACTAGGAATGGATTTCTTTCTGGAGATCCTTTCTTGGTGAAGCTTTCTCCTGTGACCCTAGGCCCTTCTGATGTGGGTGAGTAATCTTCTTCCTTTGTAGTGCCTTTCTATCATGCTTGTCTTTCTGCTATCACACCTTAGTTGTAATACCTTTCCTGTTGTATTAATCTGTCCAATTGCTACAATGACATTTATGCACTGTTTTTCTGATTTTTAATAAACATGGGGGCATAGTTGATTTCTATAACATTACCTTATGCATGTAGGATTATTCTTTTAATTGTGACTTATAGTGTATTTTGGCTTACAAAAATAATTGAATATCTATGCCAGATAGAGACATAAATTCCGTGATTATATGAATGGTATTTCCACCTTTTACATGTGAAACAACCAACAGACAATTATTCAATCAATTAAAATCAATCAATCCACTTCTACATCAAGAAGAGTAGGATAACAAGAGTAGGATTAATGGAGAGAGAGAATTTATGTATAGTTTCAGTGATATCTGTATAACCCTTGAGAGCAACTGAGGAAGATTTATAGAGAAGACAGAAATACTCTAAGCCATAACCAGAAGGGACAGTTCTTCCATGCCACGTTAAGAAGAGAAGGTAGGGCTAATCCCTACAGACACCAAATGCCTACTCACGCTCCAAAGCCATAAATACCTTCAGAAGTATTTTAGTTAAGTAGCATATATCTCACTTGAAATAAAAGTTGCCTGAAAAATCAGAAGGAAAAAATGAAGAAGCTAATCTGAAAAACAGGGTGGTTTCTCTAGAGGTAGAAAAGTACATAAGTAGAACAAAGACCATGGAAATCTGTGTCTAGCATGCTGTACCATTCATTTCATAGAAGACCCTCTTGTAACTACCTGCTTTACTAAGCATAGGAGAATTCAGGAGTAAAAAAAAAAAAATAATCTAAATTCTTTCATTAAAAAAAGAAACACACAACATGCTTCTGTTATAGAACGCATATCCCACTGAGTTAATCTAAAATCTAATTCAAGTTTCTATTTGCATAAGTACACTTGCATTTCAACAGCAATTTTCCTGTATATCAGTGAAAGAACAGAAATGTCAGAATAATAAATAATTCATAGTAAAATGCTAAACAGCTGGAAAACATTCACCATCTTTCAGCTGCAATACAAATAACTAGTATTTGTGCAAAAGCTCTAAGTTTGAGTCAGTTCAACTTCAACTCCTGCCTATAGTAAGTTATTTTGGCACAATAGAAATATTTTGCAACAGGACAAGATGCAGATCAAATCCCATAAAAGCACACTCATAACAAATACAGAGACACTAGCTTAATTCAGCTATTATTTACAAATCATGATCATCACTCTTACTGGAATTGTGTTGTGCAAATTTCATGGGAAGCAAATGCAACTCATTTTAAATTATTTTGACATTTTACTAGAAAACAAGGGGAGAAAAAAAGCACCAGAGACTTTCAGAAACACTGTGGTTTTTATACAGATAGCATTTTCAAATCTTCACAGAAAATCAAATCCTAAATTCATGTCAGAAGTTCAGGAACAAAAGCTCCAGTTGAATTTTCTTATGATTTTAAATTTATTCAGAATTTTTTCTTAAGAAAAAATAAGAGAAATGCAGAATTGAACATTGTTCACAAATACTATTATGATTATACAAATTATTACAAACTGAAGGGGCAGTGAGGGTATTACCATAAGTAAATCAAGCACACAACTAACTAATATAGAGTAAAAACCACTTAAGAGGATTAAAGAATCTCACAAAGAAAGAAAGAAAAAAAAAGTAAGAATAAAGTAGGAAAAAACCATCAAACTCTGAGTTATGTCATGGTTCTGGCTTCAAAATTAATTTTTTTATGAAGATACATTATTTTTCCACTACTTTCTACAGTCAAGGACAGAAAAGACAGAGTAGAGCATAGTCCTATGCTTTAAAGTACAGAGAAGGCTTTTTCATTTGACCTGATCATGTGCAGCTCCTAGGCTACCGATTTTCACAAGATGCCTGTACTGTATTAACCAGTCAAGCCAGCAAGATGTTTCTCAGAAAGATATAGAATCATGAATAGTCTTTTGCTTCACTCAGAAATATTTCAAAAATGGAATCTGGTCAGATTTGAGGCAGAACTTTGTTTTGTATTATTATTATTATTATATTGAATTTGCTGAAATAATTTGTTGAAGTGTTTAAATCATTTTTTGACATTTCCTTAACTGTTTCATTAATGTAATAAAGTATTTACGTTTGTAAGTATTTAAAGCATATAAACTAAAAGGGAAGATTTTTATTCCTCCAAAATTATGAGGATTATTGCTTATGTGGAAGAAAACCTTAAATTCTTTGCTGAATGGGAACATCTCTATATGCAACTTTCTGAATGGCTACATGTGATGCATATGTGTGTTTAACTTATATTTGCTTATAAATATCAAAACAGATTAGGCTTCTATACAATCTATATTGTATGAATTTTTTTTATTTTAATGGTTGCTTAACTGAAGCAACCATTATGACACCTGTAGTATTTACTAGTAACAACTTCAGGTTTCCTTGCTGATGTGTTATAATGATCATAAACAGCCTCTGCACAAGAAAAGATCCTCTGGCACACTACCTGATTTTCTGTTTACAGTTTCTCTGGGATATAAGTTATTAAATCTGAGATGTATTGGACTTTGGAGAATACTAATTTTAATGAGGTCAAGTTGATCAAAGTAAACTAAATAATTTAGAGAACTAAATATGTCAGCTTTGTTGAAATGCAATCAACTTTGTTAAGTTATGCAGTTGTTTCATGAGACTACTTCTCAGAATTGGATTTCTAGTTAATTTCTAATCTAATCACAAAAGTACAATGCACTTTGATAGCCTCCAGTTATCAGTCTGCTACAAGATTATTCTTTGCATTAGTGTAATGCCAATCAGCCTACCACTACCTGGAATATTACATTTTCACTTTTCAAATGCTGGTACACATCTGCTGTTTTCCTGTTTTTCTATTGAAAAACACTTCATTCATTCCTATCCTTAAATAAAAATATCTGTATTGTCACAAGGATTTCTGTGGATGGTTTTCTTCTTGTCTTTATCCACAGTACCAAAGTATTGTTTTTCCTCTGCAGATTATCTAGCTTTCAGATATCTACTCATAAATGTTGTTTCATACCAGTTATTCCTTTTATGTACTCTTTTGTTTATATTGCCATTTTCATTTCTCTTAACTATGCTTTTTAATGTTTTAAAGCCATGCTTTTTCAAGTATGTAATGAGAATTTCAGTCATTCATACTACACTACCTTAAGCTTCTTCCCATACTCATTCACAAGGGTAAATTCTGAATGGACCAGGATTTCACGCTTTTGATACTGGTGCTGTAAAATGTGGGTTTTGTTTAATAGGAAGAAAACATTTACTGTGTAATAACTGTTTGTAAAGCAAGACTAGACAAAATCATCAAAGATCTAGATTAATTCAGCTACTAAGACAGTGGGGACAAGACTATGACACCACTAGTTTCAAAGCAAAGAGCAATGTTGCCATGAAATTCTGGATTTGGAAGTATTTTTAGGTTGGATTCTGAATCGATGGAAAAAATAAACACTTACTAGGAGAATGTAAGTGAGAGGCGGTAATGGGGGCTTAGGAGGGGAAGCAGAGAAGTGATAACAAAAAGACAAGCCAATATTTGAAGTCTCACTTACTAAATGTTTAGTATATCTCAGTTTATATGTTTATCTGTTTCATCATTTTTCCTGTTATCTTAAATATCAGGTGGAACCATTCCTGTGCCTTCTCAGACAAAAACAAATAACCCAAAAACAATGCCATAATCTGAAGAGGTCCTGTGATATAACTTGTTTATCTTAATTTGTAAATGAACTAATACCTGTATTCAGCTAGCTACAGAAGGTATCCCTAACCACACTGCGGTGACTATCTTACACTCACTTCTGAGTTTACCAGTAAAATGTAATCTGAGTATCAGCCACAACAGTGCAATTATGATAACGACAGTTCAGAATAAACATGACTTCTATATTTAAAATGAAGTAAAAAAAAAAAAAAAAAAAAAAGATCTTAGACTGTTGCCCATTCATTTTATCATTCATTCTCCATGTGAGGTCTCTCACTAACCAATAAAAATGTTGCATTTGAAAATGACCAGATAGAGAAGCGTTGACTTTGTCTGTATTTAGAATACATATAACAATTATATTAAAACTGTACTTTATATGACTTCTTCAAGCAAAAGTCTGGAAGTTTCTGCATCCTTCACTCTCAAAGCAGAGTGTAAGTCTATGCAGTTGAATGAACTCCATTACTGCTTTGAATATCACCTCATTTCTGAAAACATATGTATTGTCAACTATATGAACCTTGCAGAGCATGGGTGTTCAACCTTTTTGATGCCTGGACTGAAGAGGAATTGTTTTGGACCATGTATGTGTAGATCACTCCAAAAGTAATGCCTCCTATTTATTTCCATGGAAAT
>PPHD01021934.1:0-13056 GCA_002909625.1 Bambusicola thoracicus | reverse complement strand
ACAGGATGAGGGGAAATGGCCTCAAGTTGCACCAGGGTAAGTTTAGTTTGGATATCAGGAAACACTTCTTTACAGAAAGGGTTGTAAAGCACTGGAATAGGCTCCCCAGGGAGGTGGTTGAGTCAACATCCCTGGATGTGTTTAAAAACCATTTGGATGTGGAGCTCAGGGACATGATTTAGCGCAGGGTTGTTAGGGAAGTATGGTTGGGTCATGGTTGGACTCGATGATCTTTAAGGTCTTTTCCAACCTGAGTGAGTCTATGATTCTATGATGCTATGATTTTGGCTGCACCTGGGGGCTCCGTGTGGGCTGACATAGGGCTGATACCACTTCACTGCATGGAGGGGCTAGGCTGATAGCCCCCATAGCAGATGTCTCTCCTTACATACACATTACAAGTTGTTGTATGTCCAGGAATGAGTTCCTAATGCAATGTGTATGATCTGGGAAGAAAGGTATCTGAGAGGTGGAAATATAATCCTCCAGCAAGAATGGAGGTAAAACACCATTGTGCCAAAGGGGCTTTGTACATCCCCACATAGGCTGAAGCAATATTTAATTTGTGATCTCACAAATGCACAGAGCTCATCAAAGCTGTAAATGCAATCAGCTTTTGTAAACTGACTCACAAGAAAGGAGGAAAACTGGGGACTTGGGAACTGCTCTGGAGACTTGGCATATCATCTCGATAAACTGCTGCTACCATCACTGCAGCAGAGAGCCTACAGCAGGGTCCTGTTGCCAGTGTTTCTGTATTGGCTATGGGATGTCTAAGAGGTGCAGCCAACTGGGATACCTTGCTGTACCTCAGTGTATCTAGCATCTCCAGCATTAGCAGTACGTCTGCTAAAAGGCGTCTTGGAGCAATCTGAAATAATTATTTGGCAGAAAATTAAATTTCAAACACACCACTGTTTACCTTTGCTCACTTCATGATTTTCTTTTGTGACTTCATTACCAAGATGTCACTTAGGAACCTTTCCCATTGCTTTTCCAGAATATTTTTTGTTTCTTTTCCTCTGAAGCTTGTTGGCTGTTCAGCACGAACTTCAGGGAATCTGACAAACCTGGGATGCTCCTGCTTCAGTGGACTAAAACATACCCAAATAAATGCTGTTGTACAGAAAGCTGTTTTTGTGTCTGCAGTCCAGGCAAAATGGGTAAACATCTATACTGTCACAATGGGGTCACGTTGTTCCCTCTATAAAAAATAGGGTTTTCACAGCATAGGTTACTAAAATTTGCTAGTCACAGCATATTTGAAAAAGAACCTCCAATTTCCCCGTTAGCTAATGCTCTTTCTCTGCTGTAAACAGTAATGCTCGATCAAACATCTTGATGCTATTATAATGAGCTGCACCTAATACCTTAACGAAAACATCTGTGTAGGCTAAAGGGGAGGACAGACTTTCTGGCTGTCAGCAGATTCAAAGCTCTGTATCTTGTGCAATCCAGCTAGATATTCTCTGTTCTTATCTTTCCCTGTTGGCTTCCTTTTTTTCCTACATCTGCTCAGGCAGCACTGGGTGTCCAAACCCAGCCTCAAGTCATCAACCTATGCAGAAGTTCTGCTTAGGGCTGTGCTTCCTGTGGAGAGGAAATGCAGCATTGATGGGGGTTAGTGGTTTCTTTGCAAGCCCACCCCACGTGCTGTGTTGTCCTGTTTTCAGATCCCCCTTGAGTAGACATTTGATTTCTCTGTTGTGCAGGAGCTTTCAATTTTCTGTTTCTCCAACTATTGGTACCTTTCTCTTGCATTCTCTGTGTACCCCCACGCATGAAGGCATCACTCAGCATGTAGTACCTCATTCATAAATTTTCCCAGGCGCTCTTCTAGACCCAGCTAGCAAGGGCATTTGTTAACTGAGACAGGATTTCAACCTGTGTGATGCAGTATCTGTGGAGTTGACAGAGCCTGCGGAAAGCTGACAAGAGATGATTTCATTCAACTGTGAAGCCTTGAACCATGAAGATCACAGCATTGCTCATCCTTTCAGAGCACTGTCATAATTTGATAGATTAATCAGGGTTACTTAGCAGGGATGCTTACCTGGCAAGGCAATTCCTTAGCTTTTCTGCCCCTTGAGTAAAAAACTCAAGGCCAACGAGCAGTTGCATCTGGCTCCAACAGCACTATTAAACTTCAATACCAATGGGGTACTGAAGGGTATGTGGGCTCTATGTCTTACAATTGATTTTTTTCTCCCTTGAAGATACCTCTGTAGTTTGTCTTTGCTGAGGTGAAGATTTCATTGTAATCTGCATTGTTGCATCTGATAATGTTTTATAGAGCCTTCTGCCCCAGCAGCCTTGAAGAAATTTCTATCTCTGGTTTGTATTTGCTATGAGCAGACCAGTGCATGTTACCATTGTTGTTTAAAGGATATTTGTGCTTCAAGTCCTTCCATGTAGCATCTGTTGCCAGCTTTGGAATCAGACTTTCTGCTCCTTCCCTGTAGGTCTTCAGGGGCATTCCCGTGGGCACAAGATGAAGCACACGTGTACCAGTGTCCTGAGGCTCAAATGCTTTCTGTCCTCAGGAAAGATCCTGAAAAGCCTTTTCCTTGTGAAGCTCTGGCCCTCTTTTGGGTTGGCTGTGAGCTGGCAGAGACAAGATCCTTACTGCTACCTGCATGCATGCTTAGGTTGTGAGCCTTCCTGCGGCCCTCTGCATGGCAGCCTGACATTTAGGCTTCCTTCTTTTTCCAACTTAAAGAGGGGTCAAAAGCAAGTTAGCTTTCTGCCTTCTCTACTATCTGATCTGGTCTTTGTGCCATGATCTGAGCTTTTGTCACCTGTGTGGGCAGCTTATATTAACACTCTGATTTTAGTTTCCAGGCTTTGATCTGTTCTCTTCTAGCTATTAATCGTCTTATCTCATTCATCAGTAAGACTACTTTTCCCCTGAGGGGAGATGCTCTCTTCCTCTGCCCTGTTTTCCTTCATATTACTGCTACAGCATGTTTGCAGTGCCTGAACTTGGCTCTGCAATGTATTTTCTCTAACTTCTTGCTTACAGATGCAGATTATCAAATGACATACCATCTGCAAATGGACTCTCTTTTAAATTAAGTTTCATAGTATCTGAATATCACCACGCTGCAATCACATCAAGACTGAAGGGTGAAACATGTTTTGCAGAATGGCAGTGTTGTATTTCAGATTGGAGTCAGCCTCTTGTGAAAGCAGACAACACTTCTGCTCCAACTAGAGCATGCTGATGCCTCTCTTCTGTGACTCACTTGAGGATGCAAATCTAGCTCAGTAACATCTTATTCTTGGTAACAGTGGTGTTTAGAATCCTTCCAGTTTTGAAAGGCTTGTATCACATTTTTTCCCCAAGGGAACTCCAGTGGATCAGGTCTGAGCCATATAGGGGGGCTATGGCTTCTGCGCTGCATACCCCATGTATGTTTTTATAAACCTAAAGGAAAGAACTGATCTCTTTCCTAGACAACTTAGTACAAGCTGTGCTATGTTACTTGAAAGCCCTTTCCAATTAACATCTTCTGTGTACAATTCTTGAATGGCCACTAATTTGTGTTTGCTCTATTTTAGTGTAGCACTGTTTAAAATGTCAGTTTTTTTACTTAGTTATTTTAGCCACATCAGTGTTGAAAGTACTCGACCTTCCAGATATACTTTTTTCCACTGTCCAGGTAGCTCATCAGTGTGCATATTGTTAATGCGTTTGTTTTTTTCTTTTCTTTCCCTTTTTTTTGTTTCCCTGCAGTTCTGCTGCAGTCAGTCCTAGAAATATTTTGAACCACAGATTTCTTCTCTGTGCTAATTCTTTAAATGCCAAAAAGTCTTCCTGCTTCCATATGGAGGCCTTTAAGCTTTTTCTTATGCAGAAAACAAACATTTTCTGACAGCTGCAGAGGAATTCAGCCTGCTCTGGCATTTCAATACAGACACCTCTTCACTTGCTAGATAACCACTTTGGGATGAGAGGTAGTTTTAAAAGTAGAATTTTATCAAGTATTTCCTTCCTTTCTCATAACAAAATACAAAGCCTTTGGTCTCCAAATACATACAACTCCTACCAGCCTCACAGCTGCTGAGTGTTAGCAGCAGGGTGCAATGAAGCCTTGTTTTCCTGAGTTACAGAAGGTCTCCACCTGCACAGAGCGTTCTCAGGACAGCTTTGAGGCTAGCACTTGCAGTTCCTCTGCAGCCCCTTCGCTTTACTTATGGGTCCAGCTTTTAGTGGGACTGTGCTAATTGTTCACCTACAGAGGTGACTTGTTGATGTAAGCAAGCAAAGTGCCTTTCACTGGAAAAAGACCCTTGCAGATAGTCACTGCAGACACAGCCCAGCCTTCCTGTGCTGGTTGGTCAGGTCCCTTGGATAGGGCTGGCAATCAGACATGAAGGAAAGGGGGGACCTCACCAGGAAGGAGCCCATCATGCTGCCAGATTTCTGCCTGCTCCTACTCCACTCCTGCCTATGATCTGTGGTGCTGCATGTGGGAAGCCCCAGCTTGCAGTTGAACTCGCTGCAGAGCTGGGGCCAACTTTTGAACTGGTAGAGGTGAGCATGAATACCACATGCTTGGGTTGATTCATCCAGGGCTTGCACCACTATGCTGATGTGACCCTTCAGCCTTTGAACCAGCACCTCCTGCTAGTGCTGTGCAGTGGGAATCAGGGCCCATTTGGAGCAAGGACAGGTAACCTCTGGGTGCTCACAGTGCAATGAAAATACAGTAACCCCAAATACAGAGCTTGCTGTACCTAACACATTTCCTTTGCAGATCCCTTTGTTCAGACTCCTGTTGCACAGAGCGGTATGCTTTATTCTGCATAAAGATGGGTCACGCTGCTCCTGGGAGCACAGGCTGTACAACTTTCTACTCTCTTCTGACAGCATCATGCCTGACAAGTCTCTCTTCCATCTTGCTAGACCCTCAGTAACTTCCAGATATTCAGACAAGAATAGATGCCAGGATGTTCTTTCATTCCTCACTGTCAAAAAGGATTGCAAGACCATTTTTTTCTACAGACAGATGTGAACTTGCTCTATCTATCCAAGCCTTTTCCATCTTCATATTAAATTACTTCTGCATATTTCTACATCGGGCTATGATGAGTACAGTATCTGGGGAAGTTAAAAATGATAAAGCAAAGAAGTTCAAAGTCAATCTGGAGTTTTTAATTCATTCATGTTAATAAGTGAAGTGCTACTTTAAAATTGTTTCCTATGTTTTTACAGTGTTATTTCAAAAATATCTCCATTAAGAAAGCTAAAAATCAAATGTGAGTTGTGACTTTTCAAGTTGCATATGATGTTAATAGAGAAACTCCTGGTGTCCGCTGTGAAGGAAAAACAAGAATAAGATGTCCTTGCAAAATAAGCTGAAATTTGGGAAGAACAAAGGAAGGATAGGGAGTCCCTGCAAAACAAGATAAAGAAAAAGCTGAGGAGAAGAATTTCAGTCACAAGAAACTGGTTAGACAAACTTATCTTGCAGGTATATGGCAGGAGATGCTAGCTTAGCGCCTTCATTTAAATCTTGTTTGCTGGACAGAACGAAGAGTGGTAGACTTTGCAAGATACAAAGATAGTTCTAACTGGGCAAAACAACAAACTCTGAACCTAGATTGCAAAGTATGTAATAACCAAAGGAAATGAAGGGGGGTACCTACTGGGGGTGATGGCTGACAGGCAAACCGAGAAGAATGTGAACCCTAAGTACTTCAGTCAATGGGGAAAGGGGGAAGGGCTCACTACTGTTGGGGTACAGGGATAAAAGAGAAGCTGTGTCCCCCTGTACTTTGAGAGATCCCACAGGGGTATGCCCCTGTGGACTTGCCCTTTATTCAAATAGAGAAAGCTGAAGATTCTCCTCTGTCTCTTTTTGGGATAACAACGATTGAGTAAGCCTACTGGAGCAGAAATTTTCCTGGTTCAGTGGTTCGCCCATAGGTCTTAGGAGAATGGGAGGAAACTGAGGAGAGCCTTCTGCATTTCTTTCTGCCTTTCCCCTGCCTGTGACACAGCGGTAGTACTGCAGCACGCAGAGAGGCTGCTCTGCTGAAGAGTGGTGAGCACACTGCCAGCTGCAAAGCTGTCATGGCGTGAGATTTAAACAAGAAAAAAACAGATTAGTTCTCCTCATCCTCTCTTGGAATTTTGAGGTGTATGTGGGAATACTTTCTAAGGTCTGGAGGGATGGAGGTTTGTGTGCTCTTCTCTCCTTTTGTTTTTTAAAAGATAGCTAAATTTCCTGTGGGATTACATGGCTTAAAAAGCATTAAGAGAGGGAAGTCTGAGTCTTCGGGAGCAGTCGATGCCCTGCACAATGCGGGACGTGCAGACAGGGGGGTAGGAAGGCTGTTAGTGTAGAAGGCCCCTCCCAGTGCCACGCTGACCCCTCTGCTCCAACAGCCGTGTGAGGCCTCACCTGAGGCCTTTACCGACCCCTGCCCAGGCCCTGTTTCAGACCTTTTGAGGTCTGCTCCAAAGGATAGCTGCTACAGGTCATGCAGGTATGTGTATGTGTGTTGTTTTGGTGGGTACCTAGCTCTGTTTAACCCCACTCTGGCTGGCAAAAGTTGTCTGGGTGCCTCCTCTCCTCCCCTCCACCATGCAAGACCTGTGCCAGGATTGAGCTATACAGGCCGCATGGCTGCTGCTTGCCTTCTTGATCTGCTAAAGCTAGCCAAGTCTGTTGTGTAAGCTTTGAAAGGAGAACTCCACCGGAGGCTTTCCTTTCCTTTCTCTGGCCAAGATATCTCAGCCCTGAGCTGCCAGCTGGGGTGTGGGTGGTTGCAGCTGTGTAGGACTCCACCAGAGCTTGCTGTTTGTTTTTCCCAGTGTTAGCAGGGTGAGCTGAAGAGTTTGAAAGGAAAGAGGATAACTTCCTCAGTTGGAAACTAGGGGTGTTGGTAACTCTGGGAGTCCTTTCTAGCCTTGTATTTCCCATCCCCTTCCCCTGTGGGAAACCTGAAGGAGCAAAAGTAATCTACTTCCCACTGCTTAGCTGTATTTATTTTCCACTGCCTGCCTCTCTGCCCGCAGCACCGCTAATGTTCCCAAAGCACCTGAAGTCATTTATTTTCTACCTCTGCCTATGGCAGTGGTATTGCACCCTAGAAGGTTTTGCTTGAAGCCTTCTGGGCTTTGTTGGGTGTGCTCTAGGCATGTGAGAAAATAAATGGGCATAGAAACAGTATGTGTTAAATCCACAGCGGGTGTCTAGACTGCCAAGGCTTGTGTATGTTTTCACTTTTAATAAGAGTACATAGATATATTACTAAGTATCTAGTAGACAAACATACTCTAGATGCTGGAAACTTGCTGCTCCTATGGTCCTCTCAGGAGCAGTTTGAACAGCATCATCTTCCCTTTATAAACACTGTAACATTTCTCTAAGAACTTAGATTACTTTTGATGGTCTCCATTTAATTAGGAAAATCTCTGCTTGTTTTATGAGCTTTTCTGGGTCATCCAAAGCCCTGTGTGAGTAAGGATGCTTGGATGTGGCTGGGGCTGTGCAGGTCTCGCTGCTCTGAACCGAGCTGTGCGTGCATAGACCAAGGTTCAGCATTTTGGGTAAGAGGAAAGGAGCCAGTCAGCTGCTTTTTAAAAGAATGATGAGGTCTGGAGTGATTAAATGGTTACAGGCTTCAAAGGTAACAAGACTTCAATTCTTCTGTGATTATAAATGGCTGAGAGTTAAAATGGGACTATTTATTTCCATGAGTGACTGCTTAGGAAGTGCCTGGTTCACGCTGTGAATAACTTGTGTTTTTCCCCTTCTTCATTCCCTCAGCTTCTGACAACCTCTTGCAAATGAACTTATGCACATTTCTATTAGCTGTGTTTCCTCACCCCAGCTGGTGTCACTGACGTCTCCTAGATCTATACCAGCAGCTTTTTGGCCTCAGTCATTAAAAAATGCATGAATAAAAATACAAGTCACTTGCTCCAAAGTGGAGATGGTGAGCCAGTCTGTATCTAATGGTGAGCCTGCAACCAATAAAGTCCCGAGGAAGGCACGTAAGATGTAACGCCTTTTCCCCTCTTATTTCCCGTGGACTGTCTTTCCCCTCTTTCCTCATGTATTTTGCCAGCAGCAGCACCTGTTGTTTGTCAGACAACTGGTTAAGACATAGGCTAGAACAGGCTCATGATATAGTCAGAACTTTTGTAATTTGAACTCCTATGTAACTTCCTTGCTTACCACAGGGGAGATAAATCCTCTTGCCCACCTGTCAGGTAGGCCCAAGAGAGCAGCTGGAAATAAGAAAACAAGCTGTGCATGACCATCCAGTCCCTGCTGACCATTGTGGGTGTAACTGGGAGCATGCTTTGCTTTCTCCTGTGTTGGAGATATTGCCTGGAGCTTTACCTCTGGGGTCTTCCTAGACACTCTGGTGCTGAGAAGTCCACTCTGCTCAGCAAAGTCATCTGAGGTGACAAAAGCAGTTTGAGCAATTGACAGAGCTTAAAGTTACAGATGAAAAGGGAACTTCTCATCAAAGGCTCCAACTTTTTCTATAATATTGCTGCCCCCAGGCTTGCTCTGCTGATGACTCTCTGTTGGCCTGTGCTCCTTGGTGTCACAGGAAAACTATTTTGTCTGTTGAGGAGGGGGTGGAGAAGGAGAAGAAAATAATAAGTTGGTCTTATTTTTTTTCTCTTTCTGGAATTGAAGAACATGCAGTTTTTTAAGACCTCACGTCAGTCTGTTCTTGCTATGGAGCAAGATGAGTGTTGTGTACAAATGGAGATGTTAGGAGAAAAACGTAATGCAAAACAATGTCTTGTTCCCATGCAAGCTAGACTAGCTGCATAATAAATACAAGGCATCCAGTCTGTGTTTAACATACTATGAGAAGCCATTAAAAAACCTCCAGTAAAAGTTTCCTAAAAAGCTATGAAATGAAAAAGTAACAGCTGATTATTATGAATGTTTCTTCCTGGAGGTTTATGCATATCTTGGGTATTTTTGTTTCAGATCGTTTGACCCTCACACAGCCCTGTGCAGAGGGCATATATAAAATCAGAGCTGTTCTGCTTTGAAATGCTTGGAGTGGCTTATGAACTCACTGGCTCTGCTGTAACTAACACTGCAGCACCTCCCTGTCTCTCTTAAAACTGAAACATCAAAAATGTTTTCTTTGGTCTCCTCCTCCTGGCCACAATTCACCAACAAGGCAGAAGTGTGGGCATTGCCAAAATGCCACACCTTGCAGGAGGTGAGGGATGGCAATCCATGAAATTCGCAGCCTCAATGTTGGGGTTGTTCCTGGGCCAGCTGCTCCTCTAGGTCCTGCTGATGGTTAAGGTATGCATCTCTAGAAAAAAGCTGGCTTCTAAAACAAGAAGTATAGCGTTGAAACCTATCTGAGCTCTGGGTTGCTCCCTCCGAGAGGGTGATGAGCTGCAAAGCAATAAGGCATCCAGTAGGAACACATTCTCAGTAAGGCGGTGTTTCAGCACTTGCCAAGGCCAGGCATTTATCTGCTATTAAGCCAGCACCCATCAGGATAACAACTAATTGAAACCAAAGGGACCACTCACAGTGTAAGATACAAGGCAACGTGAGTAATGATAATACTGTTTGGCCTTCAGTTAGTCGTCTACAGTTTACTTCAGAGCTAGAGAGCTCTGGCTGTATCTGCTGCTGCTGCACGTGGGCTCTGTGTGGATTAATTTGTGCCTCCCACAAAAGGTATGAAGGGGGGTGACTGCTGCTCACGTCTGCAGGTGTTTGGCCCAATCTCACCCCTTCCATTGAAGAACTGAAAAATCAGTTATTTTTTTTCTTCCTCCTTTACCACAAATTATCTGGGGTCTCTCAAGTGTCTCGAATAAATCTTTCTGATTTCTGCAAAATCATGGCATCTTTGCTGCAGGATAACAAGCCTAGCTGCCTCCCAGCTGGTTTCTTTGCTGGCTGCCCAGCTGTTAGCCTGACCAGAAAGGTGATGTGGATGTCTGTCACAACACGGAGTTTGCCTTTTTTTTCACATTACTTATGTTGCTCTAAGTATATATTTGATGAGGTTCAAACACATGAAGTCTGTGGGAATGAAAATTCCTTGTTATTGCCCATTAACATCTATGCAGGGAGACTGGTACTCAACAGGGCTGGATGGGGATTTTTTTTTCTTACTGCTGGGTTTGTTTCTTTTTGTAATATATCTTCTTGGAAACTGAATTTTGTTCTCCTGTTGCTGTCTGTGAACTTTAACAAGTAGATAGACTACTGTGGTGGCTGCTGCTGCTGAACAATATTGGATGAGCAGACAGGGTTAGTGCTAAGTTTTGGAACACACTCAGCATGTGCCCCTTGAAGTCTGGATTCTTTCCTGGGACTTGAGGTCCTTCTGTGGACTGCTGCTGTGGCATTGCCTCTGCTCATTAGATTTGATACTGCTGTAAGTATAGAAAGGTGGCTTACTGTTAATAAGCTTCTCTGCTAATCTCAAGCACGTCCCCTTGCTGTGTAAAAGCTCCTTACAAACTTACACTCCAAATCTCTTCTTGGCTGTGCTTCTTTGTTTCTGTTTGTGCTGTGCACTGCAGTGAGTAACATATCGTTTGCTGAAGGATAGAGGTTTGCCAGGAAGAGCATCTGCTATTCTTGATAGTTTTCTTTATAATCTGGCTTCTGTAGTGTTAGTCCTGGTCTGTTCTGGGAAACGAATACTATGCTGACAACGTTTTTCACTGATACATCTTGCTGTACTATTTTTGAAAGCCAGTCTCGTCTTCACACTCGGGCAATTCTCCCCTTAAAAAATGTTGCAACGTCTAAAGAACCCATGTGGCACCTTTTGTTTTCTGCATAGCTGCTGATGAGTCATAGGTAGGAGATGCTCTCAATGAATTTGAAGTTTGCATAGCTCCAAATGAAAGTGCTTATAAGGGCGCTTCCAGTCGATGTTGTGCTCCAGCACAACTGCAGCGATTAACTTGGATGTGATTGTTGTGAGGTCTGTTTTTGATCCCACCAAGGATGTCCTCAAACGGAGCCTGCACTGTGAGCTTACCAATCTGAGGGTGGGAGGGCAAAGCACAAGGATGTGTATTTTGGCCATTTCTGAAACAGAAGCGTCTGGATTTAGATTCTGTCTAAAGGTCTTACCCTGCAAAAATAACAGCCACCGTAGTACCAGATTAGATCTTCACTTAGCTCCAGTATGTTTATCAGACTGGAAGGCTTTGCTTCTCTCAGTCCCCTGCTTCTGCAGTCTAAAGCTGCTGAGGAGTTTCTTAAGAATATGTAGCTGTAGTTCCTGTAAATGGGTGAGAAAAATGAACTGCCAACAGTCATATACTTTATCAATTAGCAGACTGGAGCTGGAAGAAAGAATTATGCCCACCTGTCCTCAACAGTTTCCTGTTTACTGGATTTATTGAGCCTATTCATCTTTACTGAAGCATACATCTGGATATGCAGGACTGCTGCTTAATATGTGCGAAGCGGTGGATTTAAAAATCAATCATATTGAGGAGCAAATATTTTCAGTCCTTCGCTCTTTCACATTTCTGCCTTTTCATTCTGTTCTCCAAGCTGTGAAAGCTTTTAATTTCTCTTTGTTTGACTGACACCCCAGAGGATGTGACTCATGAGTTAAGGGATGGACAGGAAGTGTTCCGTGGTTTCTCAGTAGGGATACATCTGCCCTGAGGCACTTCTCCTTTTTAAGTGGCAGGGGCCTTTAGTGTGAAGAAAGGAGGTTTTGACTAGGAATTATAAAGGGTATCTAGTAGAGGCTTCTAAGAAAAATGCTCACATAAATTCTTTTAATTCTGTGCTAATAGGGCCTTGTCAGTGAGCATCCAAAGGTAAAGTTTGGTCAAGTTTGAGCAGTGGAGAGAGGAGAAAAGGATGTGGCAACCCAGAGTGCCTTCTTTCCCCAAGTTTCTCTGGTTGGAAGAGCCACTTCTCTGGTTTTGACAAGAGGTCCAGAAAGAAAAAGGCAGATTTTATCTACACTATAAGTAAAAACATGCAGTATCCCTAGGTTCTGACACAGAGCTCCGTGGGCAGTTTTCTGTGGGCAATTTCTTATTCTTTCCTTGGTTCCTTGTGCTGTTCTCATTGTCATGATGTCAAGATGTCCAGTGGATTTTGCAGCTTGAATTAGCTCATGCTGTGTAATTTACCTGAATAATGTTAACTACGTGATAACACAAGGGAGGTTTGAGTTGGGAATCAGGAAAAGGCTCCAACCAGAGGGAGGCTGGGCACTGGAACAGGCTCCTCAGGGCAGTGGTCATGGCTCCAGACTGCCTGAGTCTTAAAAAGGTCTATTGGTCAGTTGAATGCTACAGCCTAAGCTGTCTAAAACAAGCTATGTTGCAACTGTAATGAGTCTATTTATTTAGTCTATTTATTTCAATATATCCTGATTTAAACTGGTCAGCCTCTAGGAGGCTTTGGTTTCTTTTCCAACTGGCTGCTGTGTTAGGGTACTCTTGGGAAGACATCATGTGATGACTTGAAAAAGTTCAGAAAATGCATATAATGTTTCTCAGTCTTAAATTCTTTCATTATCATTGAAGGAACTTCTGGGATTTTGCTTTTTTATTAAAGAAGACTACAGGTGTGTAGGAATCAAACTTCATAAGCTTATGAACTTGAAGCAAATGAACGCATTTCCTCCAGTTTCCTATGGCTCTAATCTCAATAGGCTTTGATAATATAAGAACAGGGAAAGGACAGCTTGTGGTGATGGACAGTTTAATCTCACCTGCCTGCTGTGAAATACACTGGCCAATCTAGAGAACTGCAAAGTATAAATTGCCTTTTTAATACTGATAAACAGTAAAGGGGTAAACAAAATCTTAAGGAAATATTACATCTTAATTGTAGTTATCTGCTGGGATCAACAAATCTGGTTCATCCCACAACTTCTGCTGTTTATTGAGTCTCTCAGCCCCACAGTAATTATTTCCTTAACCCTTAGTTGGTTTGTGCTGTAATCTATGGCACAGCAGTAGTTGTATAATGGCTTGAGGATGAGAAATTCTGCCCATGTTTATTATGCAACCAAAGCAGCTGACCAGATAAGTATGTCTGATTTTTTTTT
>PPHD01021933.1:0-13056 GCA_002909625.1 Bambusicola thoracicus | reverse complement strand
TTGTGTTGTTCCAAAAATAAAGTATTTGTGCAATTAAGGGTGCGGATTGTGCAGTACACAGAGAATCGTTTCATAAGTGGCACACCATTTATAATTAAGAAGGAGTGAACAGTGTGGCTGGGAATTGAACTGCTGTATTCTAGCTTATAGGATGATGAATTGGAGAAACCAGTACGTTGAATTTACAGCACCTTTGTTGTTTATTGAAATACCGTTTGTTCAGAAGCATGGGTCTTCCAGAACAGCTTTCCATTTCTAATGAAAATTTGTGCATGCTTTTTGCAAGGGAGTTACTCAGAGTATCTCCCACAGCAAAAGTATTACTGGCAGTTCAGACTGCACAAATGCGTTTCTCATCAATGCAATCCATGAAAATTGTGGAAATTCTTAGAATGTAAGTCATGTTTGCCTTTGTGTGCTATACATGTACTCGCAGCCTACCACAGCTGGAAACTCTTGAGAAGAGCAGGTTATATTTTGTGCAGAAAGGTTACTTGTAACTGGAATATGTTACTGTTTTGTCTGTGTTTTGGAGTGAAAATGTTATTTTCTTCCATGCTTTTTTCAACCCTTTCTTGCCCCCTTTCTGTAGAAGTGTAGAAGGATGGAGAAAAAGTAGAGTGTGAGGTGGAGGGGCTTTTGACCCTTTGAGATTTTTATTTTATACTGGGTCAGAATGTACCTTTTCCATGACCAAAACCTTTCATTCAGACTCGGTGGATGTGATAGTTGCTATTACCTTGTAATCTCAGCCTAAAAAGGCAATTTTAAATCTGAGAATCTACATCTTTTTGGAGAACATTCAGGGTTGGAGTAAGGAACTGACATGTACTGTAGTAGGCTTCTGTAGGGAGACGCAGTGATTTTCCCAAGAAAACAGGTTAAGGACCTGACAGGAATATATTTTCTGCAACTGTGGGAGCTGTTTGGATATTTAAGGTGTAGATTTTTAAGCCTAATCCTCCTGCAGGCACATCGTAACAGATTTCTTCTAGCATGGGGAGATGAGAGAGAAACAGACTTAAGGACTGCAGAAAATTGCAATAAAAGAAATTAAATTCTGAAGTTATCCCTGCCAGCATTAAACTAGCTGCTTCTCAGAAAGTGATTTTGTTCTCTTTCATTTTCCCTTGAGCAAACCTCATAGCAAGAATACCAGAAATTGCCTTGTTTCTCTAATTAAAACAACTTTGCCTGCTTTGGAGTCCCGTGGACTGAGCAAGCTCAGAAGATAGCAGTCAGAGGAAAAGGCTGCATGGTAGCATTCAAAAAGGAAATCATTCTAGCTACTTCTTGCCTCCACATTTTGCTCCTAGGCAGTGCAGAAGCCAAGTGCTGTCTAAAAAGAGGTGTTCTCTGTCCAAAACAGAAAATAACTGAAAATTTAAAACTCCAAACCTTACTACAGCTTTATATACAGATTAGCTGCTGACAGTGCCATAGTAGTATGTTAGTCAAAGATGGTGAGGAGGTGGATTGTGTAAAAAATGTTACTTCAGGATCTATTAGGCTAGTCTTGCACTCAGTCCTGTGAGCACTACTCTGCGAGCCTTGCAGGTCAAGAAGAAAGCTGGCAGAACTGTGGGAGCTGCTATGCGCTGTAACAGTCTCTGGAGTGGCTCCATAGCCCTGAATCCACAAGTCTCCACAAAAGACCTGTCTCCTCCCCCGCCCAAACCTCTGTCCTGGCCAATAGCACCTGCAAGAAGAGTAGGTATCTTCAACACTCTGAGACTCAACACTTGTTGTCTCACTGCAACCCCTTTCTGACTATTAAATGCAGTCAGATGCGGGTTGGGTCAGATTCTGGTCTCATTCTTAGGCATGGAACATGAAAAAAAAAATTGGAGAGGAAAACAGTAGCAATTGACCTACATGGTGATTGTATTCCTGCTAAGAAAATACTGTCTCCTGTTGGTGTCCTTGCCTCCTTGGCTTTTGTTTCCATGAAAACTGATGAGGATGAGTTACATGGTGCTGTATGTATGGGAGTATTGTCACAGTTACAACCTTGAGGCTGCTGACCTGGTTATTTATTATATAAATCTGACCCTTTCTTTGAAAAGTGCTTTTAATTTTTGGACAGAGGTGTTACAGAAGTGCAGATGTTGTCTGCACTATGAAATTGCATTATGAGCAATTTCCACTGTGCAGCCATAAAACTATCCAAAGCACAGATACACCCATCAAAAACCTTTGGCAGTAGCCACAAGGTACATTCTTCTAACAGATACTTTTCCCACATGTTTGCTCTTATTGAGGGCACAGATTATCTTTCTCCAAATCAGGCAGCTTATTTTGCTCATTTTTTCCAGGGAAGAGATGGTAGAAGTTTTTAGGCATGCTTGTAGACTTGTAGATGGAGGGAAGATGGCACATGGCACTGCTGGGGTCATCCTTGGACAACAGTGCTGACCTTGATGCGTGAGGGATTCTGAATGGGTGTGTTAGGGCTGGTGAACCACTACTACAGGAGGGGACGTGGCATAACTTTCTCCTTTATTTGTTGTCAGCCTCCTGGTCCTGGTCCTGATCAGCTGCAAATTCTGCCAGTGCGTAGATCCAAGCCACATTGGCTAAATGTAGTGAATGAATCAGATTTAGGAAAAAAAAATCACAGTGCCAAATAATCCTGATCCTACCTAAGCGTGCTGTAGAGATTTCCTAATCTACAGTTTCTGGTAGGAGCACTGTGGTAGCAGTACTGTGTTAACGAATAGAAGCAGTAAAAAGAACAAAAGCAGAAAGCCCTCACTTTTCACTGATTTGCTATAGCTCCAGGAAAGATACATTTACTCTTCTTCATGCCACCTTAAGGTAGCAAGTCCAGCGATTTCCAACTCTTGCCTCAGCCCTGTTAGGATACTTATTTCATGAAAGGAAATAAAACAAATGACAGTTTAATCCTTCCCTGAAAGCTCTTAGGACACAGATGGCTAACTAGCCATAACAGGGACACTGTTCTTGGTGAAGTGAACAGAAAATAAATTCCTTACTGTATAGTAAATAATCCCAGTCAGATGAGCTTCTGCCATTCTGTTGATAAATTGCTGCCTAATCACGAGTGAAGGAAAAACAGCTCAATAATTTTGTCTTTCCTGTTCAATGCTAAAATACCACATACAGAAATTTAAAACAAATCGCTGTTTTTCTTGGAGAAAAAGAGTTCTAAATTGTCACAAAGCAGCCTGAATCTTAGAGCTGGTACCGCATGTTTTAAAACTTGTTATGGACTTTTCCTTTCTCTCTGGATGTAAGGAACATTATTGAGTGGGGGTCCAGCAGAGGTTAAGAAATGAGGGAATTTCCCTCTAGGGAGGAGATCAGAGGGAAAATGAGCCTTGTGACAGCTGTTAGTTACGTTGCTTAATGCACTACTGGAAGACAATCAGATGCTATGGAAATAACCTATTACAGACACCACAAGCTGCACTGCATAGCATTAAGGTCATACAAAACTTCCCCTTTTAAGATGATTTTTTCTCCGTCTTACAACTTTGCCAAGTTTAATCTTTTAGGCTGAACTTCTCTGTGCTGGGATTTTGCTTCTGGCTAATGTTGCTGTCAGTTTTTGTTGAAGGTTTCATCTAAGTCTGTTCATGTATTTCAGTGAATAAGACTGGAGGAAGATCTGTCACCTCCCCTGTAAATCCTCAAAGGGGAAAGCTCTAAAAATGTCATTTTGCAGATGCCAACCATACAGAGAGACATATGATGCTGGGAGGCCTCAGGGTGTCCCCTTGCCGCCCTTTGTGTCCCCGAGTATGGCCAGCCCCACCACAATGGTGTGCTTCCTGCCCTGGCCACATTCTCTCCTACTCCAGAGGCGCGAGGGCTGAGGGCTGTAGCAGACAGAGGGTAAGCAGCCTGCAGTGCTAGCAGAGCTGTTCCTTGAAACCATGCTGGCTGCCTCTCAAATCTCCCCCTCATTCCAGTTCTCCGGGGTTTCTAATCATTCCTTCCCACCAACAACTGGTACCTTTTCCTAACACACTCTTCCGTGCCACAGCCATAGCCTCTGCTCTGTAACTGGCCGCTGCAACACAGAAGTTGGTTACAGAGAACATACTGGGCCCCATATCCACAATTGTAAAACTCTCAATGATTTTAAAGGTATGAAAGGGGGGATGTGTGCAAGACTGGCAGGGAGGAGACAAAGATCATCGAAGCAAGGAGTGGGGTATTAATGGAGGGCTAACCGGGTGATTTGCATCTTCATCTCCTGTAGCGCTAAGTAAAATGAGACCCTGACCCTAATTTGGGCCTCTAACATACATGGCTGAAATGTAAATATTAATGATAATGAGGCTATTCTTTTCAGTTTGCACACATGCTGTTTTCCAAGCCTGGCAGTGTGGGAAGTGGCCTGTCCCACTTGCTGCGTCCTTAGGAAGATAGCTTTTATTTAGTGTAATGGAAGCTGGTGTCAGCTGGAGTCAGAGGTTTGATTTTGCATCTCAGAGAGTATATAAATGTTTGAGAGGTGGGCACTGGGATTAGTGCATTAGTCTGTGAGCCCATTGCTGCTGAGGAAGACTCTCAGAAAAAAACAGAATCCAGTTGAAAGGTAAATGATTTAAGTTGTGGCTTGTGTCCATTAGATACTTAATGGAAGTCACAGAGCAAATGTAGTTCTAGATAATTGCTAGGATGTTGCATTTAAGAGACTTGCAATTAAAATGCATTCTCCAGTCAGAGAACAGACAAACATTGTTTATTGATATGTTTAACAGAGTAATGGAATGAAAGCTTGGAAAGGGATTTGCTGTGCAGTATTTCTGGTAGATTTAAGTTTGAGGAGGTCTGTGAGTATTTTTGAGGTGCTGACTGCTGTAGGTTGGGACAGGGGGGACTTTCAAGTTCCGTAATGCTGATACCGTAAATCTGAAGTGGACAAATCCAAGTCACATGCACTGAAAGGCAGAGTTAGTTAGCAGCTGAATTCCTGGGTTTTGGCAATGTTTTTCACAGTCCAACAAACTCTGCTGAGCATAAAGTCCCGCCTTGCCCAATCCATGTCCTTCAGCTGCAACTAAGTGGAAATGCAGAAACGTGAAGATATGCTGCTGTGGTAGTGTTTCCTTACTGGCAGCAAGACAGGGCGCAGCAATAGGGTATATGAAAGGTTTTCCGGCAAGATGAAGGGTGAAGTTCTGGACTGTTTTGCTTTAGATTAATCTCTGCCACCTGCTCTGAGGCTCCAGTATCTTTGAGTCTGTGAAGGCTCCATTTTGTTCAGTTCAGTTTAATCGCTGCATTTAAATGTGTGTGCAAAAAAAGCCAAAAAACCAAACAAAAAAACCCAACCATCTGCATGAAACCAAATTTGATATTCTCTCCCTCTTTTAATGTGACCCCATGAATTTCTTGCATTGTTGTGTCCCATGTACTGAGGGTCCCATGCAGAGCACAAACAATAGAGCAGTGAGAAGACAGATGCTCTGCTAATGGGAAACCAAGGAGAAGAGAGTCTGTGAGGGATTACAGGCAGCCTGGGGTTGGAATACATTATTAGCATAGCACCCAATTCAGAAATTAGTTTTCAGAATTAAATGCCTACAGCATTTTGGCAAAAGCTCCTGATCATCCCTCTCAAAAGCCCTTGAAGCATAAAAGGGTAAGAATCTCACTTCTAGGCTTAACAGTCACATTCAGTGACTTTGCAGTGCTGTAGAAGTTTTTACAGCTTCATACCATTGGCAGTAACTGCTGTACCTACTGAAATGTAACCCACTCGATCTGTTTGCATAAACCTTTAGCAGGTTTAGAACGTCCCCATCAAAGAAGAAAATGGGTCTGAATGAGATTCCAGGGTCTGTTTCCAGGAGGAGGGTTTTGTTTTATTGAGTACGTAACAGAAGGGAAGTGCATCAGTCTCTCCTTGGGCACAGTTAGGCATGTGAAGGAGAAGCAGCGACATGTCCTTTCAAAGATCTGATGTTGCCTAAGGTAGAAACTTAGTGTCCTGAAGCCCCTGTCGGGCACGCTTTGTTTTGTTTGTTTTTGCTTCTGAAAATCCTGATGAGAATATTGAACTTTAAATGGCCCTGGCTACACAAGCAACATTGGTTGAAGGATTCAAGGCAGACAGGAGAAATGTTTTTCTACAATACTTTGTGGGATTAACCTCCATGCATAATTGTCCATTATATGTTCAAAATTCATTGATAAATTCTTGTACATTGTACAGAATGGTTCATAAACCCTAAAATTTTCACAGAAGGACGCTATCAGTCCTAAGTATTTGAGATAGAAGGGGACTTCTTCTTCTCTTCACTGACACAAAGACACTTGGAATGGTTAGGTATTTTTTGCCTGTTTGATAACCAAGGTGTAGTGGACAGAGAAAAAAGAAAAGTTCAGTCAGCTAAGTCTTCTACTTTATTTTTACTCTTCTGTTCTGGCGTACGTTAATCACGTCCCAAGGTTTTCTAGAGTCTTATTTTAGTATAAATATCACTGGGGAGTTGGATTATGAAGGTCTTGATTCTTGTACATAAACTGAGATTTTGTTATTCTGAGAGAGAAATCAAGGACAAGGTAAATATGGGAGAAGACATCTGCGACCAAACCAAGCAATCAGGAAAAATATTTTACCAGCTCTTTAGCATTTACGTGTTTTCTTTGCATTTTGGTACCACAGATGACAGTAAAGGTAGGCTTAATTTTGAGCTTTGAATTTCAGAGCAATTATTTTATAACAAACTCTTTGAATATTTTTGTATATTCTTAATGAGCATCTGAAATGAATATTTGGGAAAGTTCAAAAATAACACGTTTTGTTCTGGGTTCGTAGTGTCTGTAGCCTTTTGAACATATTTGTCTGCTTTGAGGCTGGTCTGTGTTTGTCATCTTCAGGAAAAAAAAATACATTTGAAAACTTTATAAAGTAAGCTTCTTTCTGTCTACATCTAGAATGAAACTGTATGTATAAACTACTTTGTGTACAAAGAAGCATAGCTAGGATATGGCTTTCTCAGCTAGGATCTTGCCTATCAACCCATTAATTACTTCACTGTCTCACCTCAATCTGCTTTTCATGTCTCAAGATTATGAGGAAGAGCTGGTATGCCCAAAATTTCTTTTCCCACTTCCAGCTACTTCAGTAATGAATAATGATAATGAAGCCATTCTCTCTTGTCTCCTGTCTGGAGCAAGTCACATTTTCTGCCTTGTACACGCAAGGCTTGTGAAGCTTAATAGTAATCAACTGTCTCAAAGAGGGAGGCTAATAATTTTAATTAGTATTTTAAGACTTTGTAAGCTCTGCTTCTAGAATTGTAAACTTAGCACAACAGCCATATCTGAAGTCTCAAAGTTAAGAACTAACACCGCAGAGCTGAAGTTGGCTGACAGGTGAGATACAAACAATTCAGAGATGATGATATATTGTTTACCTCTAAACAGCACTGCCATCATATGGAAAAATGGTGCTGCTTGTTTCCCTGTCTGTTACTGTTTTCCAGTCCAAAGAGAGGTGAAGCACAAGGAAAGCCTAATCTACCAGCTGTCAGTAAATCAGGTTTCTGATTTGTCTGAGATCAATGCTGTGATCAGAAAGAAAGAATAGTGTAGTTGTAAAGGGACCATTTCCCAAGCCTGTGAAGTATTTTATCACTGCTATTAGACTTACTACCATTTTGCAAAATCTTCTTAATAGAGTAATGGAGTTCTGAATGTGACAAATAACAATTCTTCTGTTAAAAACAAATCAGGGTTTTAATATAATAGGGTAAGTCATGTAAAGAGTGATTTTGTGTCAGCAAAACCTTTCTTTCTGACAAATAGTGTAATTTATGACAATCTAGTTAGCACGAAATGACATTAATGTGACCACTAAGCCATTCTCTTCCTGGGAAATAACGTTCTTTCTTAATCAATAGTTGGGTAAATGCTCCTTTGCATTCCTTATCAAACAACAGCCAGATGGTACCGGTAAATTCATTCCAGCAGGATTTTAGAATTAGCTGGGTTTGAATTATTGTTAATCCTCTACTGTCTGCGCTGCCAGGACCTACCCACCTGTTTCCAGTAACTCTTGAGTTTGCAGCCTTAGGAA
Organism: Bambusicola thoracicus; assembly: GCA_002909625.1. Lineage (NCBI taxonomy): Eukaryota > Metazoa > Chordata > Aves > Galliformes > Phasianidae > Bambusicola > Bambusicola thoracicus. The sequence goes on along the minus strand of PPHD01021933.1, from coordinate 4,997 downwards.
ACAGTCTAGCCAGATGGTTACTGAGATACAGTGCAGCCAAGAAGCATCCCGAGCAGGGAGGCCCTTTTTCTACCTCAGTTAGAAGAAGAAAAAAGCAAGCATTTTGATACAAAAGCTGCTACTTGAAAGTGAGGAGGTGAACTCAACTGTTTCGTCCAGACTTTCCCACCAGTGTCACTGCACAATTCAGAACAATATCTTGCAGAAATAGCCGTGTTTGTATGTGCTCCTCAACACTCCAGTCTCTTTTGCGCAAGTTTCAAAGTTTAGGATTGCATAAGCTATATTCCTTAGTGTGGAGATGTGACAGGTCCATCAAAGTGTCTGCAAGACCCTTTTCTTCATAATCACTGTGTTGCATAACAATAATAATTTTGCCTCCAACCTCTTGATCTGAAATAACGTGTAATCCCCTCACACTAACAAAAAGGAAAGCATATGGCAGCAGATCTATTGTATAGTTTGCTGTCATATACGGCACAGGATGGAAAACAGCATGATGTTCATGTACTTCTGCAGCTAAAATAGTGGCTACTAATAACCCTGTTCTTTCTGTTTTTTCAACAGTATTCGGGTTTCCAGCAAACAGCAGATAAGTGCTTTGTTTGTGGACACCTCATAATGGAAATGGTAAGAGACTTAAACTAACTGTGGGATATCTTTTTTGATGTATTTTGGGTAGTGGTCTGTTAGACATAGTGCTTATTTCCTAGTCAGAATATCATTGTGTTTCCACTATTGTAAAGGTAAGTTTTCAAATTGAGGCAGTACTGTAACCTAAAGTATATTCATGCTTAATTGCTCTAAAGTACATGAAGTTGGGCTTCTCTCGTACCTGAGATCATGGGATGCAATTTTTCTTCCACATGCCTGTTAAAAAAAAAGAAATAAGAAAAATTGAATTTTAATACTTAAGGGAGAATATAGGCCACAGTTTTGTATGAGCATGGTAAAGGAAAACAAGTTGTGCTCTATAAGACAAGAGCTCTTTGAGTGGAGTTGAGGTCTGGGCTAGAAAAGAAAGGAACACTAGCAGTAGTCTTGAGGTTTGTTGCCAGCTTTGTGACTTGCTTCTTGCTTTATTTACTTTCTGCCACTTGCTCTATGCCTGTTAAAATCCGTTATTTGCTACTGTGATTTGCAGGGAGACAGTGGTCAGTTACTTTTATAAGAAAACAAAAAGCTGTGGTTTGGGCCAGATACTGCTGGCATCCTCCTCCAGGTGAAAGCAGGATAAATTTCATCTGTTCTTTCTAAGAAGAAATTCCCAAGCAAGATGGTTTGCACACTGAAGAAGTGCAGATCACATGTATGTCAGTGTTTTCCTCTTGCTTTAAGATGTATACGAACGTTTATTTGTGAACATAATAGAAGTAGTGATTACACTGCAAACACAGAGGTGCAGTAGGAGCTGGAACAGAGACTTCACTAATGAGAATTCTGGCGCGTATCCTGGCACCACTGGTTGGACAAGGATACTGTTCGTTTTAGCCCAAGAGCAAATTTCTGGAGTTGTTTCATGCTGGGAGGGGGAGGGGTATCACAACCTGCATGCTTTGAACTGGCCTTTAATTACAGGATGCCAGGCAAGAGTCTGTAATATCTTGTTGGTGGAGCTCAGTGGTTGGAAGCTTGGCAGGTCTGCCTTTCTCCCATCAGCAAGTATACTCCAAAAAAAAAAAATGAAGCTGCTTTGGGAGCTCCAGGAATTAAGCAGTCTTAATTGGCTAATTGCTTTGTGTTCCTCCTTAGGAGTGCGCAGGCAGCAAACATGTCTGCACAGTCATGTTAGTGGTGTGCAACTGAGCAACAGTGCTGCAGCCCTACAGGCTTGGGTGCAGCCTGAAACTGTTCAAGGGCTGAAAGTGCAGTTGTTCTGTGCAGAGGGTGGCCACACAACCACACCAGGCTAATAGTGCTTGCTATGTAGCTGTTTGGATAACAGTGCATGCCTAAAGACAAGTCGTATCTGGCTAGGAACAGTCTTGCAAATCAAAGTGTCTGATACCAGTCACTGAACAGAGAGCTATGCTCCATGTCTTAGTTCCTGTTGAACTGTACCTGTAGAAAGAGCTGCAAGGCCACATGAGCTTTGTCAGTGGAGATTCTCCCTGTACAGTGGAATGGATTCTGTAACAGTATTGAGAAGACTGCATAATAAAAGGCTTTCTGGGAAGCCTTTAAAATCGCAGAATCACAGGTGTTAGAAGGGACCTCAGGAGATCATTGAGTCCAAAGCGCCTGGTAAAGCAGGTATCCTGCAATAGGCCACAAAGGTCGATATCTGGATGGGTCTTGAATATCTCCATAGGAGATGGGCAGTAGAGAAGGTCAGCATGGCAGTTTTGATTACCCATTGAAACAGATTTTAACAAAAGCTGATGGGCTCCTATAATTGAGTAATAACTGGTCAGTAAGTGTGGTGGAATGGGAGTGATAGCAAAGGGACACCTATTTATTTGTCTGTTTTACTATTTTACTTTGTAGGTGCGAGTAATGGCTAATTTAGGCTCCTGTCACAGTCTGATGTGTTTTGTGAATTAACTGTGTATCCCACTCACTTGTATTTGACTGCAGCAGATTTTCCAATTAGTCTTTGAAGCTGTGCTTAATTTCTGTTGGGCAGTGTTGGCTGTGCAGAGATAATACTGATGGGACAACCTGATTGTCACAGATCTCTGTCATTACTGGGAGCCTGATAGAAACCCACAGAAATCAGGAACTTTGTTGTTTTAAAAGGCCCCTTGCTGATGGAGCTCCAGATTGGTAATTTCATCCCGAAGTGTGTGCTTCTCGCTGTCATTTTAAAAGGCAAACACAGCAGTATATGAGGAAGGATTTTGTGTAATTGTGCACCCATTTACTTTGCTCTTTGCCTCTTGAGATCTTACAGGCCCTTGGAAAGTCATACCACCCTGGCTGCTTCCGCTGTGTGGTATGTAATGAGTGCTTGGATGGAGTCCCCTTCACTGTAGATGTGGAGAACAATATTTACTGTGTCAAAGACTACCATACGTAAGTAAACAAATCCATTGCTTGGCAGATTTATACTGGTTAAGTTACTGGTGTAGCTGTGAGCCTTGCAGTAGATGAAGAGTTATTCCTATTTGTTCAGCTGTCCCTCAGTGCTCTTCTCACACACTGCATTTGTAAAGTGTTTGAAAGTTATCCTAGAACTCACCTGGTGGGTCCTGTGGGGAATTCAAGGGCCCAGTGGGGTTGAAAATGAGATTGTGTCAGAGGATGTATTTCTCTGCTGGCTTCTTCTCTACTTCTTTCAGGACTTCTATTACTAATTAGACATAGCTAATTCTCCTATGGTGGTGGTAGGTTCTGCTAGTGTCCAGATGCTAGTGGTGTGTGATACTTGGGAATGTAAGTTAGATCAAGTTAGATGGGACAGCAGACATAGAATTAGCAGCCAGTGTTAGAATGATCTTATCTTTACCTGATGAAGTTTCACGGTTTAAGTGATTGCTTTTGGACTCTTTCCTACTCCTGCTCAAAGGCAACGTAAATGCTCTCTTTGCTCCAGCCAACCAGTAACTCAGCTCATGGAGCAAGAGGAAATCACTTTAAATTCAGTTGAATTGGTCTGACCGTATTGTGAGAATGGAGTGATGTTGGCCCAGTGACTGTCGTAAAATGGAGCTGTGGGTAAAACCAGTTGATGTATTTGGTTTACGTGGATCCTAGCTGAGATTGGTCCCTCTCCCATTTAGCATGTGAGCTGGTGACAGGCCCCAGGTCAGGAGCTACTTTGCAGAATTTGAATGGCCATATGAATAAAGAAAGGTGAGAGAAAGGACGCGCATAGGAAGAGGGCTGGATTGGTAAGATTTCGAGGTCAAGAAGACCTAAGCAATAAAGCTGGGGTAGATATGCCTTTCTATGTCTCCTTTTCCCTGAATATTGTTAAAAAAAAAACGTAGAGATGCCTTCAAACCCAGGTTTACATTTTGCTAAAAGGCAGGCATGGTTAGAATAGTTTTCCTGGTTCTACTTTTTGAAGAAACTTTAAATGTGATTTGAACAATTTCTTCTTGCACCCTAGGGTTTTTGCACCGAAATGCGCTTCCTGTAACCAGCCGATTCTACCAGCACAGGTAAATGTTAATATGCACAGACTCTTTACAGAAAACAGCTGTTGGCATAAGAACACTTTCCAAGAACTTTTCCTCCTTCTTTCAGAATGCATGTCAGATATTAAATTAAATACACTTCAGCAGTAATGTCACTCCCAAACATTCCCAGAGGTTGTAATAGTCATAGTGCTTATGTAGCATATTACTTTGTATCATTAGGGTGCTTTCCAGGTCTTAATTACGCTGTTATAAATCTTGTTTAATTGAAAACCCTAACTGGGGCTCCAAGAACAATCCAAGAAGCAAAGCCCTGTTTATTTTTAGAATTTCCCATTAGCTCAAGTAACAATTCTCCTTGTCCGCTATGTTTGCATTTCTGATGTGCATCTGTTACGATGCCCAAGCTGGAAAAGACAGCTGAGGGGATATCCTGACCCTCAAAAGGCCACACAGCCTGTCATCCTGGAAGGTCACTATAATAAAGTGGTTAAAGGGTGGAAAAGGAAGTAGAAAAGTTGCCTAAAAGGAAAGCTAGATGAATGACTGCTGCTTGCAACCTCAGACCACTGTGATGGTATAGTTAGCACAGTAAGATTCTGGAAAAGATGATCCCTTTCTGCCTGTCCACAGTGATGTTCCATTAAACTCCAGCAGCTGCAGGACCCTCTAAGTTCCCACTGCTCGTGTCACTGGCCAGCCTGATCACAAGGAACACCTTCAGCACCTTGTTCATCCTCTCACCAGGTGCTTATAGCCAGAGCGCACCTCCTGTAAGCTGCTGTGACCTGGTAAAGCCTGTGGCTGGAGCCTCTCAGGATGCCCACCTTCACCATTCCACATTATCCTACATTTGTCATTATTTGCTAAAAACCTTATGAAAGCTGAGCCAGAACCTCGTGCCCTGCTGATGGT
>PPHD01021931.1:0-13057 GCA_002909625.1 Bambusicola thoracicus | reverse complement strand
GCTGCTGGTGTGAACCACAGTGCAAGTGCAGGCTGCTGTGGGATCCTCACTGTTCTTTGCCTTACAGAGCTCATCTGGTCCCAGTGTTTTCCTTTGGTGAAAATGAGCTCTACAAGCAAGTTGCAAACCCCAGAGGTTCATGGCTCAGAACTGTACAGGAGAAGCTGCAAAAGATAATGGGCTTTGCTCTACCGCTATTTCATGCCCGAGGAGTATTTCAGTACAGTTTTGGCTTAATACCTTTCAGGCAGCCGATTCATACTGTTGGTGAGTTCCTTGTGCCTTTCTAACGCGTTTGCAATTGCTTAAAAATGACGAAGTGTTCTATTGATGTCTGCGTAAATGGATAAATCTAACTGAAGCGTCTCCTTACTGTGCACCTAAGACAAGCATGTGAGATTTAAAATATACCTCTCTATATTTTTCAAAGGGGGAAGTCCTTTCTCCTTTTCCCCTTCCTGTCCTAGGCCAGAAGTCATTCTTCATTCACAGTTGTTCCCAGGCTTATTGTCTCAGCAGCCCTCAAGGAAACAGAAGGGGTTGCCCAGCCCATACCAGAGGGCTGGCACAGCTCTGCAGCCGCTGCTGTGCGTTCTGGCTGCTGACGTTACTTTGTAAGAGGCTCAGCACCTTCATTTCTTACCTGCAGAGAAGCCATGCAGACACTGCAGCAGCTCTGCAGGACAATGCTGTTGGAAGGAGCTGGGTGGTTCCGACGTGGTGCTTGCTGGTACTGGGGAGAGAAGGGAGAGCACGCCTTCAGCAGGCTGCTGCTTGGTTGGCCCTGCAGCTCCCTGGGGTGTTTCCTTCCTCCCCACTCACTTGTTTAGTTGTCCTTTTCCTCCCAAGGGAAGATCATTCCCATTTAATTAAGAACATGCATGCCATGTTGACAGGCAGTTTGGGAGAGAACTTTTTTTCCCCAAAGCTTTCATCCTTATCATCTTTTCTCACTGGAGTGTAGGGCTGAATGTCTTTTTTTTTTTAATGGCAGGAAAAAAAGGGAGGGTTGTGCTGGGGGTTGTGCAAGGCAAGAGTTGGTTGCCTACATACTATGGATCAATCTCTTTCAGCTGGATTCTGAACTCGTCAATTCTGTTTCTACAGAAAACTAAATAGAGCTTGTCTGGCATTTCCATAGGGGACGTGTAAGAAGGCCCTCCCTTTCACAGTGGGAGGATTTTATTTTAGTGTGAATCAGACCCATACAGTTAAGACAAAAGAAGTAGCTCTTTTTATGTTTAATTAGTGCATCCAGTAAAATAATTTGGAAAATACTGAATTTCTAAAGCTCACGTTGTGCATAAGCAGGCTGAAAATGTCACTTGATTTAAAGCCATGAAGCTTTCAAAGCACTGGAATGAAAATGATGCATTTTCTGCAGTTTTTCATTGGGCTAATGATACTTCTGCCTGTTTTGAACTTTACAGTGTTTTTTCCATTAGAGGCAAATCATTATCCTAATAGCTCCTGCCAGGGCAGAGGTGGCCCGTGGCTGAAGCACTGTAATGCTACAGATGAGCAAGACCAGAGTCTTGCAGCAGATCCCGTATCATCTCCTGAAAGCCTTGCCTTTGCTGTCTCTGTTCTAAAGCTGCATTCTGGGGGGGGCTCACACTGTGGCTCCACGCAGGCTTGGAAGTGTCAGCTCACCTCCTGAAAGCTGCAGGGCTGCACTGAGCTTCACCCAACTGGTTAGCCGTGCAGAGAACACGGGCAGGTAGCAGTGAGCCTCCTCCTCCTGGAGCTGGCACTGGCTCAGATGCTGTGCTTCCTGTGCTGTGTTTGATGAATAGTGATTTCCCTTGCTCAAGGTATTGCTGAGCTCAGGGCTGGCTTCTCACCCCTGGCCATCTTAAATCTGGATTTCAGCACCTTGCCGGCCCTCTGAGCAATTGGCAGCCAAAGCTGCAGGAGGAGCACGCAGAGTCAGCCCCTCTGAGGCTCTGACTGCACTTCCCTGTAGTCAACACCATCCAATTTGAATCAGCAATATGTGTTGAAAGGGATTTTCAGGTGTTTCTGAAAACTGCTGGGGGTGCTCTTAGCTCTCTGTTTTTGTAGCAGAGAGCTGATTAGATCCTCTGTAATCTTTATCAGGTCTATTATGCTCTGTTCCTCTATTAATTTCCAATGAAAGAAGAGCAGCTTCCATAAATTGTAGTGATTGAACAACACAACACTGAGATCATAGGAAGCTTCTGTTAGCTAACTGCATTTAAACTGCAGTATAAGCTGTGGAGAGGAGACAGCCCTCTGCACTTCTATGGGATTACTTCATGTTCCTTCCAGATCTTGCCCCAGCTGAAGAAACACTATCGCAGGTTTCATGCAGTGCCTCACACGTGGAGGATGTTCAGTCTGGAATATCTGTGGGCAGCCTATGGCTCAGAGACACCTTACAGGCTCTGGGGTTTTTAATGCTACCACTCACCAGGCTGAGGTAACCAATGAGATTTCTGGCACAGGTGCATTGATACCCATTTGGTGTAGATTGGAGGATACCTGTCTTTCCTTCAGTCCTGTTTTCCCTTTAGCGTTGTGTGTTTGTGTGACTGGGCTCACTGCTGAGGCACACCCCTCACACTGGATACCTGTAGTATTCAGATCACAAGACAGTGGGAAGGTAGGGATCTTTTCAATGCTGTTTTGAACTGTCTCTGCGGAGCACTGCCCCAATGGCAAGGCAGTGTGCAGCCCGTGGGGTTGTACGTTCGGCATTTGATCTTCTCATGCCAAACTGAAATGATGCAGAGTTTTAATTGACTTTGAGCAACACTGGGGAGAAATAGAGCCAGGGATTAGGTTTGTGAAAGGCAGGATGAGGCCCAAGAGCAAGAGAACTGTGCTGGAGCAGAGCCATTATTACAGGAGGGAGAGTGGTTTCTCTTGAAAAGAGATGTTGATGAAGCTAATCCTGCTCTTGTGTTTGATTTACAGTGGGAAGCCCCATCCTTGTGAAAAGGAACCCGAATCCCACCAACGAAGAGGTTGAACAGCTACATGCACTGTATCTGCAGGAACTCAGAAAATTATTCGAAGAGCACAAAGGAAAATATGGAATCCCTGAGCACAAAACTCTTATCTTTGAGTAGTAAATTACAACTTATAATTCCAAATCTCATGGAAAAAAAAATGTATGCTGAAAGAGGTGTTTCTTGCAATCTGTATTTTGCAATCTGTAATTAGCCTTGTGTAAGGAACAATTTTAAGAAGGGATTAAATAGTTTATTGATCTTTATCTTATGGAAAAAAAAAAAAAACCACAACCAACCATCCTTAGGGTGTGAGCCTCGAAGCAAGTGCTGCTTCGAGTTGCCATTTGGGGTTCATTGGTACTAAAAATGCCAGTGAGAGACTCAACACTGATGTTCTTACTACCAGGTACTTTACCACAGCCTGAGCAGAGGACGTTGTCCCAGGATGACATCAAGAGCAGGAAAAGTATATAGCCCCGAGGTGTGTCATTGGAAGCTGGGAGTCCTACCAACACGTGCCGAATACGACAGCAAGTTTTCCTCTGAACATCAAGAGTCGTCTGCTCTTCCTTGGAAATGAAGTTGTATGTTTTCAGTAGATGGCTACTACAAGCCATTTACGTGTGAATTTGTGAATAATTAAGAGTTTTCTGCCTTGAATAGGGCAACCAGCAAAAGTGATTTGTCCAACTGATGGAGCAGGCCAAACTCTGCTGGGAGGAAGAACGGTGTGTTGAGTTATTCTGTGTGCATGTATATGCTGGGTGGTGGGAAGCACTGAATAATGTGGCCTTTTGGACAAGCTATATTTTGGATCATCGGTTTGTAAGATGAAGCAGCTTTGTTCAGTAGTTCTAATCTCACAGGAGATGGCAGGACAGAAGTATGCCATGAAACTAGTGTGGGAATGGTGTGAATTCCACCTCTTGTGCAGATCAGAAGTTATATGCCAAGCACTGCCACAGAAGGAAGGAAAGTGGCATTTGTTCAAGTCAAGTTCTGACACTTCACCAAGGAAAGTGTACTTGATTTATGCCTCTTTCTTCCCCACTGATAGATGTGGGGAGGTACGTGGGGAGCTGTGTTGGTGTGATAGAGCTGTAATTGCCCCAGGGCAGTGGGAGCACAGCTCTGCGGTGCGGTGGGTTGAGAGGATGCTCTGTGTACAAACAGCTGCCTAGATTGGAGGGGTTTATCTTAAATGTGGATGTGCATCTAAGAGGAAAAAAAAAACCATCCTAGCCAAACTCCTTTTCAGTTGAAGTGCCTAGGTCACTGAGATGATGATGTGTGAAGAGAATTATAGTATTTTATTAAACTTTTTCATGAAATTCTTCACTTTGTCAATGCTTTCAGTCTGTGTGTGGACTTAGCGGACCTGCTTTTATTGACAAATGTTTGGTTTGCCCTGGGCAGCTTTGGTGCCTGAGCATTGTGTGGTGCTTTGACAGGACACACAGGGTGGGCTGTGTGCAGCTGGGGCAGCCCGGCACAGGGTGCAGGTAGCAGTGCTGGCTGTCCGGGGGATGCTGAGCACATTGGAGTCTCCTCAGGAGAAATGCAGTGGGGATCTTGGGGAGAGTTAAAACCTTGGAAAGAAAAAATCTTAGCAAAGAGCTTCAAGGAAAAGGGTGAAATACTTTTGACTCCTGAGGAGTGGGTTCTTAATGAAGTAAAGCTGTGTAGATACTTGATAGATAGAGCAGATCTCTGTTGGGCTAACATGTTCTGGAAGGCCTCCAGCAGCCTGCTGTCCTTAGGAGAGCTGTGCCTTCTGGTGTGTCCGTCACTCAGGGGTGAGCAGCACTCAGCAGTGAATCCTGCTAGGACTGTGGATGTCTTTCTGCGAGCCAGGATGAGAGCTGCAAGCTGTGATGCCTGAAGAAGCTCCCTCCTTCCTGGCAGGCTGCTGTCTGTGTCTGCAATCCATCTCTACGGTACTTCAGCTTTCTTGGTGCCATGTGCTCTTGCATGCATCTACACAACCCTTTTGCTGCCTGATGACCACTGTGGTGTAGGTATGTAACTTCCTCCTGCTCTGTCCATCTCTCCTCAGGTTAAGATCTCTGAGTGACCATATATGCATACAAAACAATGGGTAGGGACTTAGTATTCCACTGAAATGGAATTTACAAGCAGGGCTGGAGAAGAGGAAGCACTATGAGTATGAATGTTTAACATGAGCTTAAGCTCAGGACTGTTTTGGCTCTTGGAAGGGCACGTGTCTAGGGAAATCAAACACGGCAGGTTTGATAGCTGGGATGAAGCCTCTACTGGCATCCTGAAGGCTGTATGAGCGATGAGCACTGCGGAGTCGCTGACCCATTTTTGCATACCAGCTATGTGAAATTTCCTTCGGATTGGTTTATTTTGCTGCCTGCCCCGATGAGGAGTGCTGATGTAGTCATGCAGGGAGAATTTGGAGTCTGTGTCAGACTGTTCTCTCCTAGATCATCTGCTCTAATAAGACATTTCCTCTCATTTCCAGCCTGCTCTTCTCCTAGTACCTAATGATATAGAAGCTCAGGATGTAAATTTGAAAGCATTAGCGCTGGGTTGAGGATGGGAAATGTTTAGGTTGTTATTGATCATATTAGCCCCAGTTCCTAAGGAACAGTCAGAGGTGACTGGCACTCAGACACTGAATTTCTGCTAGGGAATATAAGGACCCAGGTCTGGGGGCAATATCTGGTCCACAGGGTACCCTACAAACAGTCTGAATTCCATGGGAAAATGACTCGTGATCTCTGAATACTGCTGCTAACCAGCGTAGTTAGAACAAGTAGGGCTGTGTTACTGTGACTTCTCGTGTTTTCTTTGCCTTATAACGCAGGAAGGTTGAGGGGAAAAGTAAAACAGCCTTCAAACAAATGCATATTGTTGCTTGACAAATGCCGTATATTGCCTATGATGGGCTTTACAGACCTTGAGCGCTGCACCTGAGGCCGCCAGGGGGCGCCATAGTGCCGCGGCGCGGGCACAGATCGCGTTAACGAGAGGATAGGGCTCGCCTCGTGCGCCTGGGAGAGGCGGCAGTGTTGGAGGCACCTTGCTGTCCTGTGTCCTGACTCACAGTGCTATGCTATAGCATTAAGCGCTGCTGTTATTAACGCCGTGAAACCAAGTTTTACCAGCCGTGAACCGGCGATGGAAAAGGCTGTCATCTGACCATACAAATCTGGTTGGGTGGAAAATATTTGCTTACCTATCCTATAACACACGGGCTGGAGAAGTGGGTGCTGTTAGCAGCCCAGCTAACAGTGGTGTCATGTGAACGCTGTTGTTCCCGTAACCACCCGGAGTCAGAAAAACTGCTTTTGCTCCCCCTCCAGAGCAGGAAAAGCCCCATTGGAAATCCTGAGGTGTGACGTGGCTTTAGTTCATGAAATTGTGTTGTATTTGCATCTTCTGAGGAACAATCAGGTGCTATATAAACACGTTTTGATGCCAAAGGGAGTCTCACTCGAGTAATGATTGTAAGTGAATCCAGTTAGATTTGACTCAAACTGGGAGAAGCTGAAGTTCCCAGTCAGCCCTTCAGCCCTCCACCATCCCCTGCCCGTGGAGGTGCTTTGCTGCTCAGATCAGACTGCCTCTTCCGTTCATTTTCATGTCGGAGCATCGGAGGTGTTGCTGTCTGACACACCAGCAGTGACTGCGCTTCATTCTGCCACGTGTCCTGAAGGAGGGACGCCTTCTCGGTTCTGTTTCCCGAACTCTTCTTCGGAAGGTTTTCATCCACACGTTCCAAAGCAGGGCAGGGGGTCAAAGCTGACAATCCAGGGCGCTTCATCTTGAAAGGAGTCTCACTCCTTCATACCTCTTCGCCATGCCCAGCTCTTGTGTCAGCTTCCTACACGCCGGCAGAGACCAGCAGACGGTGCCAGAGCGCCCCGCTCCCATCGCTGCCCAGCGTTTGTTCCTAACTTCGGGGTCAGCGGTTCCGCGGCTCGGGGAGATGGTGCGGATGGCGGCGGGCCGGCCTGTTACATCAACTGCTCTCGGAGCGGTAGTTGACAGCGCTAATCTGCATTATGTGGGATTAAACAGGCACAGTAATTAACTTGCGTAAGCGCTTTAAGCAACTTTTGGCACTTGAATTGCAGCATGTCCTGTCCGTGGCGGTGCGGAGTGCCTGTAGCACGGGACGGCACGGTGTGAAGCTGTGCGGGAGGGAACGGAGCTCAGATCTCAGATGCAAGCAGCGCCGAGAAGGGGAGAGAGAGGGGAAAAGTGCTGCACGGCCCAGCTCAAATATCCCAGCGTTTTTTAAGGAGCTAATGCATGCTGAGCGCATTGCAGCCGTGTCGGGAAGGCACTGTGGGCACTGTTGTCCTCAGCCATCTTTGCATCCAAACAGCTACAGTTACATCTCCATCTCCAGCCCTACCTCTGCTCTGATGTAAGGCAGCTCTTCTGTGCTGCTGATTCAGATCTGCTTGGAATCAAACTCACAGCAGGAAGGCCAAAATGCAGCGACTGCAGTATTTTTTCTACCTTTAAAGCGTACAGTGCCAGGGAAAAGGTCTTGGAGTCAGCAGGAAAAGCTGAGAAGATTTAATACCCCCAGTATCTAGTAAGGTATCCTTGGTCTTCTAGACTTACGTGAGGCAGAAGTCACTGCCGGGTCAACTGGAATCTGTAGGGCTTCAGGAAACAGTGGTGATCCAGTCTGCTTTGCAGACAACGTGGGCTCTGTGTGTTTGGCTTTCAGACTTGGGTCGTCTTGCAAGCCCTGCAGGATCATCTCAAGACCTCTCTGCTTTTCAGGAAGATGGCCCTTTCAGGTGATGGCCCTTTCCAAAGCAAGGCACTCGAAGTTTTCTCACCACCCAGATGGTTCCGTACGGCTCCTGCTGTTTTAGGAGCAGTTGGGAATATGAGTATTGCTGGAGCCATCAGCTGCCCGAGGTGTGGCGGGCTTCAGTGCTGTGCCATCCTCAGCCCTAATTCCACCCTAAAAATGGGCAGTGGCCTTGTGAAAAGCTACTTTAGACAATGGATAATCAGCTCCAGAGGATTCCTTTTCCAGCTGCTGATGGTGAAAGAGCCTCCCTCATGTCTGAAAGCAAATTTCAATGGAAAAATAGATCTCTTGCTGGCTTCGGGGTCCCTTTAGCCTGGGGCTGGCCTGGGACTCAGGAGCGGGGTGGACCTGGGGAATGGGGAGTCAAAGGGCTGATCGGTTTGTAACACACAAACCGGAGTTCAGGAACTGCCTTGGGGTCAGCCTGGGCCCTTGTCCTGGAGTAAAAGTAGAGGGCAATAAGGTATTGTGAGGGCCTGATCCCAGCGAGCCCTGAGCACCTCATCCCTCACAAGCCAGCGCTGGAAGCTCCGCCAGCCTGCAGTCTGCAGCTCCTCTGCCTTTGAAGAAAACCACTGATGGGTGTGAAAAGCTCTGATCCTTATCTCGGTGTGGGTGTGCTGTCAGAATGACGTGGAGGAGGTAAAAACAGAAAGTGACAGACACCGACCTCAGCCTTCTTCTGTCAGTATTGCTGTTTACCTGCATGGGGAGGCAGCTCCCCAATTCTTCCTTTGGATGATAATGTTTGTTTTGAAAGCTGGCTTAACTCCTAATTGATATTTAACTTAAGGAAAATGACACACATTGTTTATAGTTAAAGCATTAGTAAAAAGCAAACTATGTAAGAAAACGATCCACGTGAAAGAGCAAACCCAGAAGTATGAATTAACATAAGATGACTTTCAGGTTTAACTAATTGTTTCCCTAGCTGGAATTCTAAAGACTCGCCTTGCTTCTACAAGAATCTCTTCCACAGATTCTGAATGCTGATAGGCTGGCACTGCAAACCTGTGGGGAAAAGGGTAGGTGCATGGAAATCCCCACTTCTAAAAGGTTTCTTGTCCTGTTTGTCTGCAGTGCTTCACAGCAGCAGCTGGATATTGGTGCTGACACGTCTATATGGCACTGCTGTCAGCTCTGCTGATGCTATGTGATGTGTCCTTTTCAGTATTCCAAGGATATTCTTGCAATGTTGCGTGACCTTATTGCTATGTTTTCTGTATAGGATGTCATAGCGCATGATGGTAAGTGCTGGAGAAAGCAAAGAGCATGAAGTTGGCTCCTTCTATTTTGTATTGCTAAAAAAAACCCCATCCATGCTTTGCACACAATTGCATCAAAACTTTGGGTTCTGCTTGCAGTGAAGGTGGTTTCGTGGGGCTTTCATGACACAGGCCTCATTTTAAATGATGGCTTTTCATCAGCTTTCCTGGTTCTCTCTGTAGGCTCCTACAGCCTAACTCAGTGCTCTATAAAGCAACCTTGGGATTGCCGTTGCCCTACCGCAGCGCAGATCAAATTCAGTAGGGCCGAAGGAAAGGGTTTTGTGTTCCAAAGGCGAATTACTCCATCAGGATTCTCACTGTCATCTTTAGGTCTGTTTCATCTTTTTGTATGAAGGGTGTCTTTGGATTCTTAAAAGTGTTTTCCTCAATGCAGCAATATTGATACAAATAAGTGAAAGCTTTCAAGACGTAGCTGCACACAGTTCACCTGGAGTTCTTTTCTGCTTGTTTTTTTCTTAAGTTTCCTGGCTCAATATCAATTTGAAGCAAATCTTGCCAACTAAGGAAAAGAACCAGGGGGTGCAGACTGGAGTTTTCCATTTAGAACTTCAGAGTGCCAATCTGGAAGTGAACCCCATGGCTGCAACCGCACGCAGCTCAATGTACTGACCCAGAAGTGTGATTTCAGCTGCTGTCAGACCATTCCTCTCCAATAAAAGTAAGTGAACGGGGATTGAACAAATGAATTCAGCAATGCTAAATCGCAGCCCTAACGGTGCAATCCAATGCAGAGGCAGGCTGAGATGTGAGCCTGTGCCAGGGGGATGAGGAGCTGGACCACAGGCTAAGGGAGAGCAGCATGGCAAAGCCTGTCTAGGTTGTGTTCCAGTTTAGTTTCACTCAGGAGATGAGCTGGAGAGAAGGCACATAAGTACCAGCGGCAAGCACGCTGTTGGCAGGCAGGTGGCACAGAGCACAGTGCTGACTCACAGCCATCCCCAGGTGCCAGCAGGGCTGTGCTGGCTGTGGGGTGCATCACTCACACAGGTGTTTGCTCGTGTTCCTGAGCTGGGCTGTGAATCCCTTGGCTCAGCAGCAACCAGTGCCTAGTGAAGCCAGCAGGAGCGTGGCTCCAATGAGAAGGGTGTAACTGTGCTTTTTAGCTAACTTGCATTGCAGCTAATTGAACCTGCTGCAGGGGAGAAAGGCTGATCTTAAGCTGATAATTCCGTGTTTAGATGTGACTTAAAATAACTGGCTTAGGGGAGAAGCAGTGCCTCCACTGATCCCAGTGAGAAGTGTTCTGCCAATGGTGACCACAGGTCCCAGAGAACAGGGAATTACTGCTCTGAGTGACATCAAAGGCCAGTTATCCCATCTTTCTGTCACCCACTGGAGGACCAAATGAAGACCAACAGTGAGAACTAGTGCAAGCCAACAAGAGCAAGGGAGCTGGGATCGGCCTGTAGCTCTCCTCCTTCCAGTTCCAGCCACCCAGATATGGCAGGATGTTGCAGCAGAGCTGAGGGCAGAGAGCAGCCATTGAGCTGTGGTCATTAAAGCTGTTGTGAAGAGGGGCTATTACCACAATTAGTGCCAATGAGATGGGATGTGGATGTATGAGCTTCCAAAAATGGCGTCCAGCTTTCTGTGTCAGCTCAGGACGTTCGCAATTGTTACTGTCACGTTTGGAAATTTTAGCTCCTGAAGGAAAAATAAAAACACAGAGGGGTTTTGATGGGGGCACGTGACGAATCCTTGCACGGGAGGCTGTTCTGTTGGCATGAACGCATCTCCGAGCACTCGAGAGCTACTGATCTGCCTCCTTGTTACTCATCGTCATGTGTCTAACCATAACCTTGTTTTCAGTTACGTGGCAGCAGAGGCATGCACGTTGTTTTTCAAGTATGAAAATGCCTTTTCCTTGTGGTTGGTGTCTTCTGTGCTAATGTGCTGACCTCTAAACTTTGATCCTAGTCTAGCGCAACTGTCGTGAGATCAAGGGCAGTGCTGCCTTCACAACAAGTGATGGGGATAGGGAAGAAAAAGGGCAAAGGTGAGCGATAGCAGGGGTTGCAGCAGCTGAGCCACGTGCATCTGAGTTATCTGCTCGAGCAGATAGAGTTTGTGAGGACTGCAGTTCTTGCAGGGGGGGAAAGCGTGGCAGGAGATGAAGCAGAATTTTCAGGCGACTCGAAAAGTGCAGTCGCAGGGGAGCGGTACCTGCTTGTCGGCCTCTCCTTCCTTGGCACCAGTTTTGCTGTGTTCTTTTAGGAGAGCTATTGTTGAAACATAGCACCTCCTCCTGGAAATGCCGACGGCAGTTGTGCTGTCTGTGCATTCAGCAGGGCACACCTTGGGGCTGCACAGCTGGCACTCAAATGCGGCTTCTTTGGCACTTACGTTAGTCAGTTCCCATGATATCATCGCATAGGTGTATATTTCCTAAATCAAGGACTGGGTTCTGTGGGCTATAAGAATTTTTTGAAGGCCACTTTGTGAGCCTACAATTAAAGGAATACATATTTACTCGCACCACAAAAAATCCGAAAAAGTTTAGTAGTGTATTTAAGATTGCATTCTTTTCATTCTGGATTCTGAGCCTGTCAGAACTTCAGGCTTTGTTTATATCAGCACTGAAGTCTTTTTTACTGGTTTTTGGGGGTATTTTTGTTCTCAATGAAGGCTGAGTGCTTTGGCAGCGGTGATGTTTTTCAGCAGGGTTGGAGACCATTCGGAGCCTTAGAATGAGGAGTGTGGCTGCTTAGTATTACTCCAGTGAAAGATAATTGTTGAATATAAGATAAAATTAGTGCAGAAGGGCGATGGGGTGTAATCTGCTCTGTGCTGCATGCTGCTTGGTAAATTTGCAGAATAGCACAAACCAACTTCTCAACTCAGGCTGCAAGCTGCATTTTCTCTTGCTTAAAAAATAAGCACTCTTCACGGCATGATTGCTGTGCTGTTGGTTGTTACCTTCAGTGCTGTGTGCTGAGAAAGGGCTGGAGTAATAAAAGTCTTAGGGGTTTATGTGTTGCTGCTGCAAACTGTTCGAGATAGAAATAAAGGTAGTTCAGTTCATCATCTTTCTTTTTTCTGTTTTGTTCTTTGAAATATTTTATACTGCTATAAAATCTGGTATCCTTTACATGAGAAAAAGAAGGAGATACATATTTGGGTTTTAAAATGAAGTTTGTTAATGACTTTTTGTTCTCGGTGGTTTGCCATGCTTTTGTTGGCTCAGCAGGAACGAAGCAAAGGGCACCTGATGGCAGCCCTGCCAGCTGATCGTATCCCAAAGGCATCCACATTTCACACACAGATGAGATCTTCCACCGCACCCTTTTAGTGACCGCATTCATTGCTCACCGCTGCACGGCCGTCACTACCAACTTCAGGATCACAGAGTGCTGCTGACAGACTTAACACCTTGAAAAAATGGTGCTTTAATTTATTCTGAGAGGCCTGTATGCTAAAACAGCCCTACAGTTTGCAGCCGTCTCTAACAAGTCTGCACACTACAACACGGATCACTCTAACACAGGAGACAGAAGCGTAGGATGACCTTTTGATCAGGTCTAAGATTTTATATCTGTGCATATTTTCAAGGAATCAATAGAACTTTTAGCCAGGCCTCCAGAACATGTTGTCTATATTCAGTTAAGAAGCATTCACACCTAACCCTACCCACTGAACTGCAGTACCTCACTATAGGCAAAACCAGCGCTGCTCCCTGTGCTCGCTTCGCATGCTGGAAGAAAAGGCAGCTGAGTCAGTAGGTGCAGCTGAGCTCTGTAATCTCTCTCAGAATGTCTTCCAGGAGCAGAACAGGTTGTGTGAGAACATGACCTGGGAGAACTGCACTAATTAGAACACTCGAAATGCCAAACTTTTGTCTCAACAAGAGAAACAGATGAGACAAAGTGTCTGTTAAGGGCAACCAAAAGGACATTAAATGAAGTGCAGATATAATGTGAAATACTGTTAGTAACCAGGTGATGACTAGCTAAAGAGTGTTCAATTCTTCCCAAGCTGTCCCAGCA
>PPHD01021928.1:0-13057 GCA_002909625.1 Bambusicola thoracicus | reverse complement strand
TTATTCCCTTCTCCCTTTTTTTTTTTCTCTCTCTCCCTTTCTGTGCTCAATCAGGTCTGCCTGCTGACATCGGGACTATGACATGATCAAATGGCTTGCTCTTAATTGGCAACTGTTCCAAGATGGAAAGAAGAGGGAAAGATTAAAAAGGCCACTGGAGCTGGAGCCCTTGTGCATGGCTTCAGAAGCTTGTTGTGAGGTGGGAGGACAGGGATGAGCCAAAGGGGATCCAGACACTTTGAGTGAATGGGCAGAAAGATGGAGGCAGGCTAATGGGGACAGACAAGTTGGAACAAACAGATGGGGACAACCATGATGGTGGTGGAAAAGGAGAGGGGTCAAGATGCCGCAGATGTGTAGGGCACTCTTCTCCACATTGTGGAGCTAGTCCAGCTTTGCTTATAGCCATGAGTTCAGAATGAGCAAGTGACCTACAGGCTACCCAGAGAAGTTGTGGATACCCCATCCATGGAGGTGCTCAAGGCCGGGTTGAATGAGGCCTTGGGCGTGACCTAGTGCCTGATATAGTGGTTGGTAACCTTGTCCATGGCAGAGGGGTTGAAACTAGATGATCCCTGAGGTCCCTTCCAACCCATTCTATGATTCTATGATTCTCTGGGGACAATGTGTCAACAGCAGCAACGCCAGGGCACCTATTTCAAAGCCAGCGGTGAGGATCTCATGGGAACATGCTCAGAGTGGTTGGGAGTATCTATCACGAGAAGTACACTAGATCTGAAGGGATGCAGAGCAACCTGTCCTGTTTGATACTACATTGAGCAGCAGGGTTGGACCACATTGTCTCCTGAGGTCAACCTCAACCATTCTGTTCCTCCGACCTCCTTCCAGTTTCCACATATCTGCTACATCTGCCACCACCTTCTGTCCCAACTTGACACAAATACCTATGTTACGTATATCTACCCATCCCCATCGTCTAACTCCCCCAAGGCTCACCCCTTGAGCTCCTGTTCCCTACCTAGCATTCCCCAAAACCTCATCCCTCAGGTGCCTGCAAAGCCTTCCTATCACACCTGCATATCTGACTCTCTGTTCCCTTCAGTGATCCCCTAGGGATGTTTCCTCTGTCTCCAGGGAAAAGGAGATGCTTTGGAAGGTGGAGAGGTCACAGCCTGTGGAATTTTCCTGTGTATAAACTCTTCTAACTCTCCCTCAATTTAAAAGCTGTCATGCCTCAGTGAAAAGGGCATTCAAGTGAACATTTACATTGGAGAAGTCACAGCAATGAAAAGAGAGAAAAAGGGTCCAACACAAAGAGTTTTTCTAGCAAGGTACAGCCTCGGGTTGCCCAAGATCCCAGACAGGATTAATCCACGTCCTGCTTTAAAGCCTCAAAGGGAAAGCTGCCCTCATCCCAGCCACCTGCAAAGCCTCCCCACCTGTCCTGCTCTCTGCAGACATCAGCAAGTGACCATACTTTTCCTGCAGACTCTGACATTGCAGATGGTTTTGTGTATGTCCCTCATGAGCAGGCAGCAGGAATTGCATCCTTGTCCTCTGCTCTTCTGCAGTTGTACCTTTGGACCTGTATGTCATAATTTCTAGCAATGGCCTGTGCCATGTACGTGCTGTGAGAGACAATCACAAATGGGTTAAAACATCTGCATAGGAAAATATGCAGTTTACGATGCCTAAAACAACTGTACATTTTCTCTCTAACCTTGATTTATAGGGCCAGCCTTGTGTCTTCTTGGTCCAGTTCGGGTGAGGGGGTTATTTATTTGCCAGGACGTGGAAGGTTTTTTTAATTCCCCTGCTCAAAATATATAAGTAAATAAGCAAAACAAAACAAAATAGAAAAATATGCTGTATTAACCTCTATGTTACCTCTAGGCTTTCACTTCACTTGACCATCACAACTCAAAAGGTGCTGAAATTTGATGATCATGAACTTAAGCTTCCCTTAAATTAGTAAACGTGATTTAAAAAATCCCCTCCTCCTCTCCACTTGACTATGATGTCAATAGAAAGGATGACCATCACCCAGGACTTGAGCTTTTTAGTAGTGTTAACTGCACAACAACAGCAGATTCTCACCGGCCCTTAAATGACCTGAGGGGTATGACAAGTACTTTCTTACATCCTCTGCTCCCATGACTCCAAACATCCCTGAGGATCTCCCCTACAATAAGAGGCAAGAGGGCATTCAGCCTTCATTGACTCTCCATTTCTATGGCTCCTCAGTCAAGATGTTAATGAGCCACACTCAGGTCATGCCTGAGGCTGTGGGCGTCCTTTGTAGGACACAATGAGGATTTGTTTCGGATATGCTGCCTCCATCTGCAGCAACCCTTTCAGCAAAGAAAGCCAACAGCTTCTTGGGCTGCATTTGTAAGTGCTCAGCCATCAGTGCCAGAGAAGTGATTAGTCCCCTGGATGTGGCACTTATGAGGACATCTCAAACACTATGTTCAATTCTGGGATCCTGGTATGAGAGGCAGGCTGACAAAATAGAGCAAGATCCACGGGGTCCATCAAGATAAAAGGAAGTAAGATACAAGGGGAAAAACAAATTGCCCAGAGAAAAAAAAAAGATTGCCCAGAGTTGTGGAAACATTCAAGGTCATGCTGGACCAGGCTCTGAGCAACCTGATCTAGCTGCACGTGTCCCTGTTTGTTGCAGAAGTGTTGGACTAGGTAACTTTTAAAGGTCCCTTCCAACTCAAATGATTCTATGGTTCTATAAGATGGATTGACAACTGGAACCCACGAAATACAAGGGCACAGTGAGTGAGATCAGGGGGGAAGAGGGATGTGAACGGAGCACTCAGGTGACTCCACTACCCAAGAGATGTAAAGAAGTGAAGAAGACAACACCAGAGTCTTCTATGACTCTATGGCGTCTATGACTCTTCTCAGCGGTGCACAGTGAAAGGACAAGAGGATAGGATGAGAGGGAATGGCCTCAAGTGGAAACAGGGGAGGTTCAGATTGGATATTAGGAAAAATTTATTTCACAGAAGAGTGGTTAGGCATTGGAACAGACTGCCCAGGGAGATGGGGGAGTCACCGTCCCTGGAGGTGTTCAAGAAACACAAAGATATGACATTGGAAGACATGATTTTGTAGGCAATATTGGTGTTAGGTAGGAGGTTGGACTGGAAGATTTTAGAGGTCTTTTCCAACCTTAATGATCCTGTGATTCTATAACAAAAGGTGACAACCATAGGCTGCACTGGAAAAAAAAATGGCCGTGAGGAGGGTCAGACCCTGAAAGAAGGGTTCTGAAGCTGCATGTTCTCCATCCTCAGCTAGACAAGATCCTATTTAGCCCAGTTTAACTCGCAGAATCACAGAACCATAGAATGGCCTGGGTTGGACGGGACCTCAAGGATCATGGATCTCCAACTCCCCTGCCACAGGCAGGGCCACCAATCTCCCCATTTAATACTAGACCAGGCTGCCCAGGGTCCCATCCAACCTGGGCTAGAACACCTCCAGGGACAGGGCATCCACAACCTCTCTGGGCAGCCTGTTCCAGCACCTCTGGAACTCTGAAGCTGTTCCTTCTTTGAGTAAGGAGTTGAACTAGGTATGCCAGTGCTTCCTTCAGTCTATCCTGAAATCATTAATCAAGGCACTACGCAACATTATGTTCCCACTTCATTTGTAGAAAAGAGGATTGCACATCTCAAAGCAGGCTTCAAGAGAAGCCTCCTTAGAAAATTAGAGGGCTAGTAATAGAAGATCCAGATATCAGGAAGCCTTTGTGAGCTTGCAGCATAAGGTCTTCATAGGTTGCTAAGCAGTGTGAAAAGTGTTAGAGAAAACACTCTGCTGCACCATGTTCAGAAGTAGTTCTGGCTGCTTGAAGACTGGGGGCACCATCGAGCTGGCTTGTTGCTCATCCCCGGTCATTTTGGCAAGGTCTAGCGCTCTCAGCAGCCAACCCTCCTCCCTGCACCACATCGGTAACTCCAGGATGACGCAGAACTCAGGGCAGAGCCAGCAGTGCATCCCTTGGCAGCTGTAAATAGAAAGGAGGCAGTGAGCTGAAGGGATGGCAAGCTGCAGCTGCTATCAGTGTCATGTCTACATTGCCCAGATGCTCCCACTGAGGGAATATGGGTTCCAAAGGGGCAGGCCAGAGGGATTAGTTCACTGGTGAAATCCACGAGTGATCAGAGTGGGACTGAAGGGAGTTAAGGAGAAAAGAGCAAGAGCAAAACCCAACGTGCATGCCAACAATTCTTCATGAGGAAAGACACTATCCAATACTAAGAGCCATACTGAGGACATGGTAAGGAGAAACATCCATGGTTTTATGATAGCATCAAGTAAGAGAATGTCAGTGTCTCAAGAGATTTGCAACAGTCTCTAGCTGAGTTAATGTTGGCTTAATACTGGCTGAAATGAAGGAGCGCAGGGGAGGTGTGAGCACAAATCACTTAAGTCATCCACTCACTGAGCGGATAAACTTCACTCAGCAGGGGAAAGCACAAAGTCTGAGACAAAGAAGAAAACTGAGCATGAAGGGAGGGGTCCACATACAGAAATGCCTGTGGTGCAGACACCTTCTTTCATACTGTCTGTTCTCTCCACATAGCCACTGCAGATTCATAAGCATCTTTAGGAAATGATTATTTCTCACTAAGTGGATATGTCTTATGGCGCAGAGAAACATGGTTTAGTGGGTGTGGTGGTGATGAGTTGATGGTTGGACTTGATGATCTTAGTGGTCTTTTCCAACTTTAATGGTTCTATGATTCTATGAAATAAGTTGGACCAAGCACTGCCTGCAGGAATCATTCTTTCCACTGACAGTGGGTACCTCTCAGGTTGAAGAACCTATGAGTTGAATGCTGGGATGAGATTCATCATGCCCAGCTCTAGCCATCCAAGCTTTAAGGACTATATCAGTGCAAATCACCTTTGAGTCTCTTAACCTTTAGTCAGCAGAGGGTTAGATAACATAGTCAACAATCTGGAGTACAACTCATCCTCAAATAGATGCCTGTCTTTGATAAATGATAAATGATAAAGGTACCCTAAACTCTTCTCACTATATTAATAAACAATCTCTACTAGCTGTAGAGGGGTATAGACCTCCTAGCCCACCTGTCCAATAGAAAATTCAAGCCAAATATAGGATCATAGAATCATAGAATCTTTTGAGTTGGAAGGGACCTTTAAAGGCCATCTAGTCCAACACTCCAGCAATGAATAGGGTCACCTATAGCTAGTCCACATTGCTTAGAGCTCCATCCAACCTGACCTTGAATATCTTCAGGGATGGGGAGGCCACGTCTCTGGGCAACATGTTCCAGTGCTTCACTACCCTTATGGTGAAAAACAATAAGTAGAAAGAATCCTACTCTATTGGATCATCCTACTCGCTTAGCAAAGAGACTAGCTTTGCTCTTGTCCTCAAGTGGGCAAGCCCAGATGCTACAGAGCTGACTGGCAGCGTAAGGATGCCACCACATGAAGGAAGACAGATGTGTGCCTGCAAAATGAGAAGGGATCTAACTCCTTTGGCCAGTGGCTGACATCTGGGAAGGAGTATTAATTTGCCTCACTAACGGAGAATAAAAATTCCTTGAACAGAAGTTGGAGTTGAGCTATGCAGCAGATTATCAATGTCTCACCCAAGACATATGGTCAAGCTGCAGTGCCCACTCTACTACAGAGCTGTCTTCAGAGAGGTCTGAGTTTTGGTTGAAGGTGGCATTCTCTTTAAAGAATGTGGAAAAGGTAAGATCACAGCCATCACTCTCCAGGCACAAAGCAGTCACATAGCATTCACCTTAATGTTTGATCTTTAGATTAAAGATCAAATTAGATTAAATTAGCTCTTTAGAAGTGGATGGATTAAACCCAGAAATAGTGGAAGTAACCTTTCTCATACATAGCAGGTCTCAATTGTGCTGAAGGCTGCATAGACCTCTTCAGTGGGAATATTACATTGGAAACCGAAGTTATTTGAAACTGGCATTAAGAAAAACAAAAAAAAAAAAAAGAATTAGCAATTCCTGCAATTTCCCAGGAATTCCTTGAGCCATTGGGGTGAACGGCTGAGCCATGCGGAGACCAGCTGTCCAAACACACATGGTGTGAGACTTTAACTAAGCATGAACAAGAAACAGAGTCTATGGGGAGAAGCATGGAGAAAGCACATATTGCTGTCATCCATATGTCCCTAACTTTCACCCCAAACCTCAGCACATCAAAAATGATTACTGCACAGGAAAAAGGAGATTGATGCAGGAAGAATCAAGATCCTGCCATGCAGAATCCAAGCAAGATATGTGGGGAATACTTATTGCTTACTGAACTGCAAAATTTACTACCTCAGGCAGAGAAGTGAGAACTCTCCTGGGACCAATATTCCTTTTAGTCCAACAAATTCATTTGGAGTGTTGTGATACCACCTGAGTGAATGCTTGACAAGACCCCGGTAGATCACATCTCAACTGTAAAGCTCTATTTCTGGCCATCAAAGGAAAGGTAAAAGTTAAAACAAATTACATGACTGGGGGTGAATTAAAACCATTTAGATTATATCTCTGAAAAACTGAGGTTAGATATGTGAGAAGATTAATGTGAAACAATGTTGTTTTATTATTATTATTATTCTATGGATGCTCTCACAGAATCTGCTCCAAGCATTAGTGGACAAAAGAAGAAATAGAAGGGTAAACAACTAAATGTTTGACATCCCCATCCCAACAAGTCTCCATTTGGAGAAAGCCTACAGAATGTTTGGGATCTGGTTTTAGCTGGTCAGTATTTCATTTTCACATTGACCCATGCTCAAATAGTCATTGGCATTGACACATTGATGCTTCAGCTGAAGAGTAGGAGGAATTTGCATTAATATCAGGGAGCTCAAAAGCACCAGCTACAGTCTGCAAGGGCAGGAGGCATTCCTGTTTTATGGGGATTTTTGGTGTGTTGGCTTTGAGTAGGTTCTTGTGAGGCACTTGGGAGGGTGGGCTCATCCTATGCCACTGGCATTTAGCAATGATTCTCATGCATGATGGCTACAGAGAAGCTAATCCATGCAGAGTACTGGGGTGGCTGATTTCAGAGCTCTCCTGTGCGTTAATCTGTTGTGCACATATCCAATTAACTCACTGCCAGTCACTTTCCAGTACAGATTTGAAGCTATTGACTCATGCTAATTTTGCATGCAGCTAACTCAAGGAGCATGTTACCTGCCTTCTTCGACGCAGAGGCATCTGAGACAGGGAATGCTCTGTAGGAGGCTCTTAACATGGAAGAGAAGCAGATTGTTGCAGACTCTGTGAAGCTTTTCTACCCTGCAACACAAATGCAGATGGAAATGGAGTTGCAAGATGCAATGCAATCACAAAGACAAAAGAAAATCATAGAATGACAAAAGAAAATCATAGAACCATTTGAGTTGGAAGGGACCCTTAAATACAATCTGGTCCAGCTACCCTCCAGTAAAAAGGGATACCCCACACCTAGATCAGGTTGCTTGGAGCCTGGTCCAGGCTGATCTTGAATGTTTCCATGGATGGGGCATCAACCACACCCCTGGGCAGCCTGTTTCAGTGCCATGGATTAGGTCTTGTAGAGTTACAGAAGAATATTATTTACAATGTGGTACAAAACTAAGACCATCTAGCAGGATACAGTGCCAGCGTTTAGTAGCTAACTGACCATAGACTGCAGATGGCCAAACACCACTGTGCTTGTTCTGCCCAAACTCTCTTCTTTCCCGAAAAAGTCTGTGATCTAAACACTCTGGAAAGGGAAATGTCGGACAGTTGAGTGAAGACAAGGAGGTTAGATGTTCTGTATTAGTCTGCATTAGCTCTGGATCTACTGAGACTATACCCAGCATGTCAGTCACAGAACCATCCTTCTCCACACAGGTAATAAAACACTTGGCTAACATCATAGAATCATAGAATCACAGAGTCATTAAGGTTGAAAAGGAACAGTAAGATCACTAAGTCCAACCCCAGTCCAACCCCACCACGTCCACTAAACCATGTCTGTCAGTGTCACAACTCCCTTTTTCATGAATATCTCTAGGGACAGTGACTCCGTCACGTCCCCAGGCAGCCTTTTCCAATGCATTACATCTCTTTCTGAGAATAAATTTCTCCTAATATCCACCCCGAACGTCCCCTGGCGCAACCTCAGGCCATTCATTACCTCTTGTCTCTTTCATTCCAGCCCTTGCCAACCTGTGCAAGTGAGAAAGGCAAGCTGTCAACCATCCCCATCATCATGATGGACAGCAGCTTATATCCCACGCTGGACCCAGGAACCACCAATTCTAGCAGCTTATTCCAAAACAAAGTGTGCATTGAGGGGTTAGGTTTCAGTTTTTCCGGCTGTGAGAAGAAGAGGCTGCCAAACAAAATCACACTGACAGCTGCTCTGGGAGTCATGTGCTGCTGAGTAACCTCAGCCCCTTTGCAGGGTGGCCTCCAAACAGCCATTGGCCAGCAGTGCCACTGAACACCAGGGCCATGCCAGCATTTGGAGAGACAGAGCACTCATAGTACAAGATGCAAAACACACCATCTCCCTCCAGCAAAGTCCTTTCCCCTTCTTGCCCTCTCCATGATGCTCTCCCAAGAGTTATCACTTCAGGGGGTCCCTGTGCCACAGTGATTTTCACCAAATTCTCACAAATGGAAAGTATTCTGACGAGTATGAATTCTGCAGTATTTAGGATCATAGAGGGAACCAGCCACCTTAAAGGAAATTTGCCTCATGCAGCACAAAGACAAAGAGTAAACCGAAAACACTCCGCAAATCCCTTTCTTATTCTCGTCCTCACATGCTGTGCTATTGAGAGTTTGTAGAATATCAGCCATGCAATACTCTCCTGGCCATGTGCTTTGTTGCGGTCTCAAAATGAGCTCCCAAGCTGGTTGCTAGAGAAGGACTGATTTCATGGAGATTGCCATCACAGGAGATAGCTAAAGGGTGTCACAACAGGGACCACTTAGAAACCACAATGAGCTTTACAAATTTGCAGGTCCAGTCCTCACATGGCAAGAATTTCAAGCACAGTAGATCAATTCATATCTGCTGAAGCTCTGACAAATCCTGTCCTCCAACTGCTGAGTCAATAGCCACATTATGTTCAAAAAGAGAAGATAATTTCACTGTTTCTGTTGGATGTGCTGAATGTCCATGCCCAGGAACTCAATCCTGTTGTCCACACAGTGTCTTTGCTGATACCTCAAGGTATCCTGGTTGACATTCAATTGCCATTCCAAAAGAGCTGAGGGCATGGGTTTTTCTTGATACCTTCTAATTCTGTGCAGATGTCTTGCATATTACAGGATATCTCAAAGCTCAGTAGGAATCATCTTTAGCCAGTTGGATGAAGCTCCTGAGAAAAGCATAGTCCCAGAGCAGATTATCAAAATTGACAAATGAAAACCTTTCTGATTCTCCATCTAGTTGAAGGTCATGGACAACCAATGCATCAGCACTCTTTAATCTGGCATCATATTGTCTTTCTTTCTCTCATGCATGATTCCAGTCCCTCCTTGTTGTGCTTCTAAACATTGCTTTAGTTGAGAAAACGTAATGATTTAGGCAGTAATTAGGATGAATTAGAGAAATACTTTCCAGATTGTTGTCTACTTCCTCTCTGGTAGACACACTCAAGTTAAGGGTTTCCAGGTTGAGACTGGTTTGTGTTTGTGTTTGTGTTTGGGTTGGGGTTGGGGCTGGTTTGGGGTGGGGCTGGGGAGCTGTCATGACAGATTTTGCGTCAAGCTCTTGATCTACTCCTCAACCCAAAACAGTTGGCATTTCATGACTGTTGTGTCCATGGCCTTTCAAAAGTCTGAAATCTCCTGGATGTGATTATCAGGAGAGACCATGGTGGTATCTGTTATGCTCCTCATACCCCAACATTTTTAAACTTCTCTGGTGGAGGAAATTGTGATAATAGCACGCTGTTAGCCTCTAACTCTAACTCTTTCCTTGAGTTTTTTCCTGCAGCAACAGGTGGCATGAGGGAGATCCTCCCAGTTTTGCATGGTGGGGAGAGTAGTCCATGAACTAATGACTCTGTCTGAGTCACTTTCACTTTCCTTACAGATTTCCAGCTTTCTTGTATCTGTTCTTTCCAGCACAGATTCACCCTCCATAAGAGTAAATTAAATGCAGCTAGGAAACTAGGAGGAGCCTCACTAACAGAGACTCAGACAGGAGAGTTTGCACAAGCAATCACAGCTCTAAGGAAGTGCACAACACATGTCCAGGTGGTCATCTAAACGCTCAGCTCTTGCAGCTGTACATCCAAGCAGCACTTGGATATCCAAACCTCTTAAGCTAAGGAAGTCTTTGGAGCACTCTTTGATCCCCGTATTTAGAGATGGAGTGTACAGCCAACTGCTCTTGGGTTGACATTGACTCTTAGAAGCCCAGATAGGGCTAGCTGGCCCAGTTTGCTGCCCAGAAATGCATCCCTCTCCCACAGCCTCCTCCCCATTCACCTTCTTGATCTTCTCTTTGCAAAGCGGAGAAGTGAACAGATGTTTTTCTCCTTTCTCATCTAGCTCCCCCACACCTCTCCGCTGGAGCGAACTCACCTCCCCAGTGCAGGAAAGCCCCGGAGCAACCTCTTTTGCAACTCCGCAGACTCCGTGTCACCTCACTTGTCACACAAGCTGGCGACAAGGCAAGCAACAGCACACAACCCGCCAACCACCACCACGAGACAATGGGGGAGAGGAAGAGGGGGTGGTGGAGGAAAGCAGATGTACCACAAGTTGCTCCCCGAAAGCATTTTTTTTCATCAGGAGGTGTGAAATAAAGCCTGCGCCTCCCTCTCCCAGCATAGGTACCATAGCAGCTGCCAATGGCTACAGGCCTACCACATCAGCTTTGCTATTTCTGTGAGATGTCAAACATGCAGCGCTAAGCAATCATCCCTTCTGCCATCTGCCAAGGTGAACATGGCGTGTGGATGTTAGATGAAACAACTTGACAGGCTCTCATCTCCTCCCCTCATCTTTTTTTTTTGTCTCCCTTTTTATAGAGAGAGAGGGGAGGGGAGGAAGGAAGGAAACAATACCACATTTGTTCAGACTTGAGCCAAAAGTACAGTTCTGTGGCTATGAGAGCAGGAAATTCATTTCAAAATGGGTTCCTTTCCATTTCCAGACATGACATAGACAGGACATAAGACATAGAGCTTTGATGGAAATATAAGAAGAGCTGCTTGTTTGCTTGAGTCTTGAGAAGGAAAATCCTCCAGCTTGGCTTTAACTATGTCAAGTCTATCAACGCAGACTTAACTCATGAAACGGCAAAAGACAAATCCTACCCAAAAAACGCACACATAACTGTGCTTAGTTGCAGTCTTTGCAGTGCTAACTATCAGTTTCCGTCGTCCCATCTCTTCTACCTTTTGTTTTTGTTGCCCTCACTACCCTCCTTAAAAGTACAATTTACAGCTTCCGTCATTTTACCTGTATTTTCCTGAGATATGATAGAGTCCTGCTCATGCTTTGTTGGAACTTCATAATTTGGGTATGTTTGATCTTCATTGTCCATTAAGCTCAGAATTTACAGACCAGTAATCTTGTTTGCCTTGAGCAGGGACTTGGACATAGTTTTACAAAAACCTCCCTGATTTGGGAAAATCAGGCTCAATACTAGAAAGAAGGATACAAGAGGGATTTAATAGGGAAACTTCTTCCTTTTCTGGCTTTGCCTTCTGTTCTGAGATCTGCTTACAGCCCACATGACTCAACAGACAGTAGGGAGGACACAGTGGCCAAAGTAGACATTGGCTGGAAGACGTTCAACTTCCCATGGCAAATGGAAAAAAAAAAATGGACATCAGTGTGAGTAAGGTGCATTTGGGATTCATCATTCACATTAGATTTGAGATCACTCAATCCTATTCAGAATCCCCAGGGAGAAAAGAAACAATGTTTGTCATGTTCAAATCTATGAGTAAGGTTGAGAAAGAAATCTAACAATTCAAAACAACCTCCAAAAGCTAAGCACTTAAATATGTAAGGAATGCTTCATGGGATAATTTAGCATGATTCAGGCACTGAATCATGGGTCTGTAACGTACGCTCAAAGGTTTGCAATCCCACTTCATGGTCAAGTTACTCCATATGTACCTACATCAAGGGTTCTTTTACCTTCTGCTGTTGTAGAAGACCACAAGAAAAGGAAAAGACCAGATGAACCTCTGCTTAGAGTAAGCAGGCAATATAATAATATTGTATATATATAATATATATAATTTATTTCTAGGCAGCAACTATTTAACGAGACGATTATGAGGGAACAAAGAGAGGTAGTAAGGCTCGGAAGACAAATAATTCTTGATAATTATTATGCTGAGTAGGAATCTCCCCAGCTGCTCAGCCATCACCATGACCAACTAGTCATGGAGCTTTGGAGCAGAGACATAAGCATGCCCTGCCCAGAGCACAGTGATCTACTGCACTGTCACCAAGCATGAGGTTTTTCAAGTATTTACTCCAAAGTTAATCCTATGCAACTTTAAAAGATTTCCATTTCACTTACCTAGCATTGTAGGTATTTAACATCAAAATATTACCTGCTTGGACAGAAATCCGGGAGCAATTCCTAAGAGTGGATTGCATCCTCTTCTTAGGCAATCCAACCAGCACATTTGCTGTACAAATGGGGATGTGAGCCTGAATATCTCTTTCCCAAAACAGTTAAGGAAAAGAATGTACTTCTTCACATTCCTATTTTGTACCAAGACAGTAAGACTGGGTTTATTTTCTTCTGAGCCATCTGATTTCACAAAACCAGTGCTGATGTTATCTAACTGGAGAGGAAGGTAAAGTACGTGAATCATGTGATACAGATCGTGGTGGTGTTTGTATGTTTGTTATACCAGGAACTGGAAATAGACATGCTCTACACAGATTGCCATATGTTGAACCCAGAATACCCTATCCTCCGAGACAGCAGAGGAGATTAAGTCGCTCTTTTGTAATACCAAGCCATCAACTCTGGGACTGAGCACAAATGCTCAAGGCTCACCTCTCCAAAGCAATAAAGTGAGAAGGGCATGAAGGTCTATAAAGTGGGA
>PPHD01021927.1:0-13057 GCA_002909625.1 Bambusicola thoracicus | reverse complement strand
GTTCCAAAAAGGGGAAGATTTAAATGTTTTTTTTAAATCATACCTTATCTTTACAATAAAACAACAAAACCATCAGTGTACACATATAGACAAACTATTATTACGCTCAATTTCACTGAAGTCCAAAACATTTTTAAAGCTTGAGTAAATGTTGGCAAAGTTCCAAAACTAAGTATTTATATATCAGAGCAGGTCTTAAACTGACCATGGAATGTCATTTTAAATATTGTGCGCTGCTTCTTTTTCACTCTTACGATGCTCTTCACCTAAGTGGCCGGCCTCCGGCTCAGACAGATTTTGACTAGATTTTTCAGTAATAAAAGACATTTTTCAGAAATAAAAAGATATACAAAATCAGGTTCATTCTCAAATACGTGTTTTTATAAATATGTTCCTCTTCAGTTAATCCATGGATAAGATGTAACATCTGTTCTGATTCTTAACTGTACAAGAAGATTACATTGAAGATTCCTAAAAATGTCTAAGTATATTTTTATCCTTGTTTTCTTGCCCCATCCTATTATCATTAGAAAGTAACTATTAAAAATAAAAAACACTCAATATACAAGTCAAAGAAAACTAGTAATTTCCAAATAACACTCAGACTATAGATTAATATACAGATATTTACTATTATTTGTTTTAAAACGGATGCATATATCAGAAACGAAACTGCAGGGAATGCCTTAGCAATACTGAACAGAGTTGAAAACATTCAGTATGCTGTAAATTATTATCAGAAAGTCTAACTTATTCAGATAATAGACCATTGTAATGCAAAAGCCAAAAGGTTTCCATTTATGACAATTTGCATTCATATCCTACCAATTTCCACAGTCATATTTTTCTTTCTGTTCAGCTGAAAGTTGAGGCAATGTTATGTAATAGACAGAATGTGGACATTATTTCCGGTAGAAAAGTACAGGCTGATATATGCATTAAAGCTGTGAATGTAAGGTTTATAGTTTTTAAATTACAATTTCCAAGCAATGTGTTTAAAAGTATGTGATATGTTCTCTGAAAAAGATCAAAGGGCTTAATATATTTTGTAAATTACAGCTATAATGATTCCATTTGCAAAAGATGTAATTTGCTGGTCTATTTTCATAATGAATTGGAGCCTAACAAATCACAAAACCTTATACATTCAGCAAAAATACAGGCCATCTTAAACTTCAACTGGAATATGCATTACGATAATACTTGAGATTTTATTGGAGACTAGATTTCCTTTTCATTTCTTGTCACACTCACCTTGCCAGCTTTTTCTGGTTATGTTATCTTTCTTTACAGAAGCAAGAGATCTTTTAGGAATGTCAGTGATTGGAGTAAAGCAAGAGGTTGCTGTGGTGCATTCATTCTTGCACACACAAATGTGCACAGAAAAGAAAGGCCACGTTCTTGGGTAAAGGTAGAGAAGAGGCCACTTGTGAGGATTAAAGGAAAAGACACTTCAGGTGGAGTTCTATCATGTCGTTTTCTTTGCACTAGTAAAAGAAAGATGTCAGCACCTCCTTGACATGGAGTGGACATGGGGATAATAAACAGATGATGACTGTATAGAATATAATACATATCTCCGTGGATTTGTAGAGATAATAGACAAGGTAGTGGAAAAGAAATAAGTTGAGAATGACTGAATATACAGAGTAGAGTCTGGAATGACCTGAGCAATCAGTTAAAGAAATATCACAGATTTTCTCTGTAATTTTATCCTTTTCTATTCTTTGCATTAGCACCCACATTGAGCCACTGTCAGAGAAGGAAAAGCCTGCTTGGTCTGCCCTGTGCCAAAAGTCCTTTGTAGTTTCTTCTGCAGCAATGACAAAATTGTGAGCCTTAAAAATATATCAGTTCCAAGGCAGATAAAACACAATACACAAACTGTGGGAACCTAGAAGATAAAGGTGTGTGTATGGCTTGTTCCCAGGTGATATTGTATGACCGTTTGAATCCATGGGCATGTAACGTCACCTGGCAGGTGGCCAGACACCTTTGGAAGGGCAATTGCCTAATTTGGGAAGTTGGAGATAATTGAAAAAGAACATTTCTGTTACTTGACAATGTCTTCAGATGACTTCTTTGCAAAGACAACAAGCCTATGCTCCACCTTCCTTAGAACAGAGAAGGTAAATGAGTCACTTTCAGCCTCGGATATTTGAAGACGAGTTTTTCTGTGGAGTCAGAATATCAAGTCAAATATCAATTCCTTTAGAAGAAACAGATGAAATATGACATTTTTCCATGCTATTTGCGATTCCAATGGAAGTTTAGTATGCAAAGATTGTTACATACATAGGAGACCAATTTTAAACCAATTCTTATTGATTTTCTGTTCTCAACTTGGAATTCACTACAGCTTTTTTCAGTAGTGATGAGACCAGATGACTTTCTGAGGTCTCCTCTAGCCTAAAAATTACTACAATTCTATGACATCAATGTTATATGTGGATTTTTGAATGAAAAATAGGGTCATGCTATGAAAAAAAATATGATCTCTGAAAAATTAGGAGCTGAGTTCCATCTCTCTGTAGATCCTTAGGATAGATTACTATAGGAGTCATGATCACATCTCAGTAGGCAGCAACAAGTCCTTTCTTACCGCTTTTGAAAATAAAACAGCAAATCTGGCTTGAGAAGAAAGAAACTTGGATGTGCTTCTTTGAGGCTGAGCAGAATAGCGTCTCTGGGATGCCTAGCCCTAAAATGCAGTTTCGTGGATTCTTTCTTTCCTGGACATAAGAAGGAAGCATTAGTACATTCCCTTTCTATGTTTCTTTATTTAGAACATTCTTCTGTCTAGATAAAATGGCCTCCTGCTACTTACTTTCAAGCTAAAACATACAAATGTTTTATGAAGACAAATATTTACAAAATCTACATTCAATAAAGCTCACAATTCTTAGAGTACATTTGAAAATCTTCTTAGAGGTCATGCATATCTTACAGACAATTTAAGAGAACCTTAGTATTCTGCACACAGTATACTGTGCAGATACACTTGGAGATCTGATTTCCTTCTCTCCCAGGAAAGAGCTACAGAAACAGTCTCTTGAAGTTTTTCCTATACCATGCACTATGCCATTCAATTTAAAAATACATGGTATTATGGTAATATATTGGTAATGGTAATAAATACCATGTATTTTTAAATACAAAGCTTAAAAAACACAGCTACTCTTGCAAAAACGTGAGTTAAAAAATAGTAACAATAAAAGTACTACATTACTCTGATTTGGGTAGAATTATGGTAGTTGATTTCTTCACCAATGCTTTCTCAGCTTGTTTCATACCAGATGCATGGAAATTGCAAATGTTTAAAAGGATACACTAAGTGCTGTATAGTCAGTCTAGTCATGTACAGTAGATTGCACTTAGACACACACAGTCTACCCATGTGCAGAGTCCCCTTGTCTGGATTTCAGGTTAGATTAACTGGAGTCTCATGACTCTAGCTGTTGAAGAATTCTAGATAAATAGCCAAAAACTCAATTCAGGTCATCGATAACATGCAAAAACATATTGCAAAAAAATAGATAGTAACATTAAAAAAAAAAACCAAACTGATATTTATAGGATAGAGTAATGCTGTTAGATATATACCAGAATAGAGTAAAATATGAGAAGAAATAAGTGAAGGCAAAAACATTAAAAAAAAAAAAAAAAAAAAAAAAAGGATTCCTGCTATTGCTAGAGTTTGCACATTGCTTTTCCTAAGAAATCCATGCATTCTTTCAGATTATTTAAGATTAATGTTGCCAACCAGTCCAAAAGTTAGCCTTTGGTTTTGGTAGGGTGGGACAGACGTATCCTGAATATTGAGTGCTACAGACCAAGAGCCTCAAGGAGCCCCTGAAGCTCTATTTGCCTGTGTCATAGTGATTTCTTGCTGTATATTTACTCAAAGATTTTATCTTAAAGGTTTTAGCTCAAAACTTCATACAATCTCGTCAGAAAAGTTTGGGGCAGAGCTTTGCTGCTTCATATCTGTAATCTACAAGTCTGAATGCCGCTTGAATACTAAGCCTCACACATACTGGAAAAACACAAGGATTGAGCACGAAGATGCAAAACAGAAGAGACTCAATAATTTAAGTCTTAACACAGGGGACATGTAAGGCACATGCAAATAGTTAGCTGAAGAGCACATTTCCATACCCCATATGCAATCTTTGCGTCACATGATCATCTCATTTTTGTCAGTTTGTAATGAAGTTACACTGGCATTTTGAAATGCAGTGTGAATACTGGCGTGAAAGAGAGCAGTATGAATACTGTACAGTATATATTTTCTGCTGTGGTGGGAAGAAAATATTTCAGTCACTGCCTCCATTGTCATCTTGAATTCATCCCTTTAATACCTTTGCTGAGAGTCTAGAAATATGTTTACATGCTCACATAAAAGTGCTAGATCATCTGAATCTGAAAGCTACACCTTATTTCATATTCTCCAGAGTACACATGGAAATAAAACTAATAAGATGAGAAAGAAATCCAATTCCCACATTCGGAGATAGTTTAAGGTTTTTGAACATTAAAATAGGATATTGTTTTAAAGTAAATTAATAGCAAGATGTTGAACTGCAAATAGGCACATAAGTATTTTTAGAGAAGTCATACTCATCCAAGAATTTTATGCTCAAGTTGTTAGCTTAAATTTATCAATGACAAGTTGTTTTTGTAAAAGAATGACTATCATGAATTTATGGGACAGTATACTTATTTATCGTATTTTTTTTACTATTTAATAAAAAAATCAAGGAGAAAGTATTGGATCTTTTCTCTTACCATCAAAAGCAATAGTACCATGCCTTTTTTGAAAGGAGATTTGAATGATAAGCTTATTTCTTTAAAATGATGGTGTAGGTTTAGAGTTTGCAAACATATATTCTATATGATACATGTAGACTTTGAATTATGACCTCTCTTCTTATAGAGAAAGATTTATTACTACATTTATGGCTAATAAAGACATGCTCTTTTTCTTTCCCTGCAAATCCTTGACAACTATATGCAACGACTGCAAAAAGAAACAAGTTATAACTGAAAAAAAATCTCGTTAGTAATCTTTAATGCTTTTTTTTTTTTTTTTAACTTAAAAAAATAATCTGAGGGGAAAAGAAAATGTTGGCCTCTAGTTACCATAAGGGAATTAGACTGTGGGTCTATAAAAATATTATATGCTGTAACATTCAGAGTAACAGTTTATTAATTGGAAAGAAAAAGGTCTCATCTTTTACTTAAATGAAAATATTTGATCATTTTCTATAAATACTTCATTTGGTAACATGAATGGTTAATTTACACTAAGTGATAATAAGGAATGACGCAAACTTCAAATTAGTGTGCATGCATGATTTGTCTGCAAAAATTACAATAAGCAACAGAAGAAATAGAAAAACAATATCTAAATACGTCAAACACATGAAAGTAAGTTGCAAGGATATTTGAAAGTAATGCTTCAAGTGTCTGTTTTTTCTTTCTGCTTTGCTTTGGGTTTTTCTGGGCAGTATTTACTAATGGCTGTCCACCCAGTCCTGCCAGACTGTTAGAAGTAAAGAAGATGACTGTCCGAAGCTTTGACTCATCATAAACACCAGATTTTATCAATAGGCTTCTAATTCTCATCTGTATTTCTTCAGTGTATCTGCAATTTTGTCATAGAATTTATATTCCATAATTTTATTATTAAGCTTCTATATTTATTGCAGATTTAATGTGACTGGTGTTAATGAGAATTTCCCTTGACAGTGATCACTGCAAATATAGTCCAAATGGAAGGTAGCTATCAGACCTGCATCGGTTTAGCTGCAGGTGAGATGTTCTGAATCTAGCAAATCTTGAACAAAGTATTAGTTCCTGATATTTATTTTCAAAAGGGAACCAGAATATTTAAACTTAGAAGGGAAGATGATGTTCAAAAATTCTCTAAAAAGAAAGACAGTGACCTCAGCTTATAGGATTATTAAAAAAAAAAACTAATGACTTATTCAATGACCCCAAATATTTCTGCTTTATCTTACCTGTTTAGTCACTAAATATATCTTGATCTCCAAATGGGCAAATCTAGTATGTTCATGATTGTAATTGCTGAGCAAAGCTAGACACTTCTGCTAAGAGTTCCCTTGGAATATTAAGCTGAAATCTGTTTCAACCATTTGAATTCCTCAGTATCTGTTATCCCATTTTCTAATTTGGGAATGAAAATACTGCGCATACTATATATGGAAACAAGATCTCTCCCATGGGCTACCATTCATCATATCAGTGTTTCTCCTTTCTCATTTTCTTATCTATGTTATTTTGTGAATAGTCTGCCATAAAGCACAAACTACAGAGTACACCTGTGTGAACTTCATCCATATCAACTTAAAGAAAAGAAAGTTAGCTAAGAAGAAAAACCTTCAACAAAACTGATTGGTTTGAGTACAGGCAAGACACTTCCTCAGTAGAGAATATGCTCTGTAGAAAATATGGAATGAAACACTGAAAAAGCAATAACAATATTCATTTTAACATTACAACTGAAAATAAGTAGGATATTTACAACAAATGATCAAAACCTTGGATAACAGGAGGAAAATAGGAAAAAGAATATTTATTCTGCAACAACAATACTAAACAGGGTAAATAAATCACTTTCTTTACCAGGGCTTTGTAGAAAACAAGGAAGGAAAAAGTAGATGTTCTCTTGATTCAACTTCTGGCATCCTTGCAATAAAAATGTTCCTCTAACACATTCGTTGCTAGAATATGTTTTTATCACCTCAATCTCTCTGTGAACTCCAAAGCAAAAATATTCCGTGGATGGTAGAATAAAGCATAATTCTCCAGATGCTGAAAAAAGATAGAGTTTTACTTACAAATATTTACCTATTTAAAAAAGGCCAATAAAGGCACGTTAAGGTTTAATCATCTCAATTTTATTACTTATCTGAGTTGATTTAATGCTTGAATTCCAACTTCTGAAACATTACCAACACAGGAAAAAGTCTCAAAGATTACACCCCACCTTCTGTGATATGGTATGTAAATTTCAAAGTGGTATCAATTTTCTACCATTTTTCAAATGTCTTTGAAGTCTTCTCTGAGAGAAAGAGGATTAAAAAAAAGGAAAATCATTCCTTATCTCCATTGAATCAAACAAAAAAACACATGCTTTGTTATGTATGCTGTCCTGTATCTACTTTTATTGAGTGGCAAAAGAAACAAATCCTAAGATGTTATGAGAGAATATGCATTAAAAAAAAAAAAAATAGGATACTCAAAGTGTGCTAATGCAAGTTTTAAGGTCTCTCAATAAAACAAATAGACTTTATCAGAATTGCAAGACTCCAGTATTCAAGCATTGTTATCAACTTTTGTGTTTTATAACATTGTCAGGTAATTTACTGCAGTGCTTGATCCAGTCATTAAAAACTTAGCTTATGCAATGAAGCTTGGATAGGATTTATCAAGAGTTGTTAGTAGGTCTTACTAAATTTTATCTGGCAATAGAGACATTTTTACTGTGAAGGTGATCAAACACTGGAACAGACTTCCTAGAGGAGTGATTAATGCCCCAGGCTGGTTGGTGCTCAAGAGGCATTTGTATAATGCCCTTAACAATATTTGTGGGTGTTTTTGTTAGCCCCAGAGTTGTCAGGCAGCGACACTCCTTGATATTTGTACGTTCCTTCCAAACAAACCATTTTAATTCTAATTATAAATTAGAAGTTTTTGACTTAGATAAGACATATAGCTCAACCAGATTTTCTGCATTTATTTGTTCTGTTGCTGAATGTAACTTCCACCAGTTTGGGCTATTATCAACAGCTAGCACAAAACACCTGCTGAAAAACATGTGTAAAGCCCAGAAACATATTTACTCAAGAGGAACTCATGGAAAACAAGAGAGTGTTTGATAACAGTTTCGTTTTCCATGCAGGATTGAATCCTTCAGATCAGTAGAGAAAATGGCTTCATATTCATCTCATGCACTTAAGGAAAAAACTTTTTTTTTTACCTTATCAGTAATGACATGTAAAATAACAGCCTTGTTCCCTTTAAGCTCACAGAAAACAAAGTCAGAATACTGAAGATGTTCCACCTGACACTATGGAGGACAGGCAGGTTCTTTAGGGCTCCTTAGCAGAATGTGTACTAGCCACAGGTTTGTGATTATAATTTACAGATTTATTATTATGTAAAAAAGAAATTATCAGTCAGCATTGCTTATAATCTACAATTTCTAGCACTTATCTTATAGTTGCCCAGAATTTCTAGAATTCTCACTTATAGAGGCTTTTCAGTCATCTTGACTGACTCTTTGCCAATTAGGTTGAATTCTTATCAGTCAGTGCACAATGTAATCATAACCTAAACTCAGACTCTACTTTAAAGAACATAGGTGACACACTCATTCCTCAGTGGAAGAAGATGCCAGCAGGGGGATCTCCAGCCACTGAGAGAATCATGGGCAGTCCAAAAGCTGTTACTGTCTAAGTCACTTGCTACTATCTCGTTTTATAGACAGTGATCCTGTGCTGTTATGCTACTCTGTTCCAGGACAGGTGTCGCTATCTCCTGGCAGCCCAGTACATCATTATTGATAATGCTGATGGCCTTAACAACCCAAACAACAGGTGTTCCCCATACATTTTGGATAAGCCAGCACATGGATCTTGGTCACAGTAATTATCTTTACTTTGACTATGGATGTCCTTACACCCAGGGAGAGAGATGTGGATATGCCTGCACATTAACAGTCCACTTAAAGATATTACAGATATTTGCTTTATTGTTGGCTATGCTAACCATACTGCCAGAGATCAGGATCAAGGGGTATCAGTCACATAATTGTATAGAGTTAGATATTTTCTTGATAGAGCCTTCCTTCCTCCCTTTTCCTTCCTTGATATCCTCTCCCTCTCCCCCATATTCCATATTCCTGAATGAAATTATATTTCAACAGTGAAAATTAACAGAGCAGAAGGAACTGTGGCACAGACTTTCCATCAGTAGATTCTTATTCTTAAATATCCAGTGCACTCTCTCTGTCACCATAGTGAGTAGATAAAGAGCCCTTGAAAGGATAAGTCTGCTAGGTCTCATGAATTACAAATTCTAAATCAGATACTGGGAAAAGAAAAGCCACAGTACTTGCTTGTTAGGCATGGAGTACATGACTTCCTTTCCATATTTCTTAAGTAAATTTTATTGGATTAAACCCGTAAATAAATACTGTTTTCAGATCTAGTGGTGGTTAAAATTTGGAAAACTAGCACGTTGAATATAACCTCCCTATAGATAAATATATATAACAATAAAATAGCCACCAGAGGACTTCAGTGATTAAGAGATGAAATAAGAATAGACTAGACTAAACTGACTAAACTAGTCTAGAACACTTCAATTGGAAGGGACATTCAAAAATATCTCCTCCAACATAATTAATGAGGGCAATGTCAAACTGCCTCTTGAATACTGACAGGCATAGGACATAAATTGACTCTAGGAAGCCTGTTCAAGTATCTAACCACCCTCACAGTAAAGAAACTTTTCCTAATGTCCAGTCTGAACGTCCTTTGGCACAGCCTTGTGCCATTCCATGTGCCTTGTCATCTGTGACAAGAGAGAAGAATCTGGCATCTCCCTCTGCTTCCCCTCCTCAGGAATTGGCATATCAGGAAGGGGTGAGGGAATGACACTTGTGTGTGGTGGTGTGAAAACTCTTACTGGAATATCATATGCCGTTCTGATATTCACCTATCACAGGATACTTAGGGAATCATTAAAGGCATGAGAGATGACATTAAAAAAATCTCATAATAAGAAATTTAAGAAGTCCTATTTCTTCAGTTAATCCTAAAGGAAGTCAAGAGAGAGCTGCATAATAGTCTAGGTATACTCATAAGGGAATAGATTTCAAACTGCACAAAGAGAAAAAGACATTACAAGGTGCAATACAAGCTAAGTGAAGTGAGACATATTTGATATGAGTATAGATTTTTTTGTTATGAAGACATTTAATCCATGGAAGTTGACACTTCCAAAGGTGGTGTTCAGTTCCTTATCACCTGAAAATCTTTAGATCAGGTGTATATGATTAAAAATATGATAGAAGTTATGGACACAGAGTGCTGTAATGCCTTCTGAGGTGAAATTGGGGGGTGGGATACTGGGGGGTGGAATGCTGTTATCTAAATGTCTATCCTATTTTTAAGCATTCATGTACCTGTAACTGAGCTGGAGCAGAAACTGAACCAAACTAGTAGTCCTCTTCACGTGAATAAGACTTAATTAATCATATAAGTTTGATTTATCAGATTGAATATAAACCCATTCTCTCTCCCAACTGCAAGTGAAGTCTTCTGATGTACTGCAAGCAAGTCAGTGTGAGAGAGGGTGACTGGAAACATGCTTACATCAGCAGAAAGCTCTGAACATTATTTGGGTACCCATTCAATCCAGCATGATATAAAGTGATTGTTATGCAAAGTACAGTTCAACGTCCTTCCTCATATTTTTTGCCTAGAAGTGAGAGTAAGTCTTATTCCTGGAGGTGTACCACTTTCTACTGTGTATTAAGAGAGGTAGTTTTGTTGTTTGTTCAATTTTGTCATATTGTGTGTATTTTAGAAAGTTTGGAAAGACTGTGCTAGATATGGCTTTTTGTATATTGAAATCCTTCTGAACTGTCAGTTTTCCTTCCTCATGAGGATGCAATCATATAGCTCAGTTTACCTCAAAGTGGAGAGTAGCAGGTCAGTTCAGGGAGTTTTCATTACATCCACCTTGTTAACTCGCATCCTCTTTCCACTCTGTAGGTCACCAGCACTACTTGTCCTTGATATTTCAAATCAATTTACTTCACATCCATGCAATTTGTTATCCTTGACTGTATTTTGAGGTTGTAAAGACTGTTAGTTGATGACAGAAAATGCATTGTTTCTTTGGTTAAAAAGACTAGGGGAATTTAAAAGATGTTACCAGAACACTTTGAAATGATTCCTTTACTAACAGTTCAGAGGTGATTTTCTAAATAGGGAGATATAATATCATTCCAAAAAAATGAAAAAAATTGATCTGACCTTGATGAAAATAGGTGAGAAGTTGAAAATTAGTTTAATTAACAAAACATTATTAGCTGATACAGACATTACTGTGCTGACCATTTGCTTTTTTCACTAATGAAGATACAGCATG
Organism: Bambusicola thoracicus; assembly: GCA_002909625.1. NCBI lineage: Eukaryota > Metazoa > Chordata > Aves > Galliformes > Phasianidae > Bambusicola > Bambusicola thoracicus. Next base: position 1,870 of record PPHD01021927.1, on the reverse strand, counting down.
AAGACAGTATACCACACAGTACAGTATAATTTCATAATTTTCTCCAAAACCCTTCAGCAAAACTGCTTATCTTTAAATGCAATTTTGTTCTGCATTCACACAACATTATAGCAGCACATACACTTTGAAGTTACCAGTGACCTACCTGCATAATGAAAACACTCTAAAAACACACAACCTGTAGTGAGTAATACCGAGGCCATTATTTTTCTGTGGGACATGTAGGAAATATGGAAACGCAGAGCTATGTTTTCAATGCTTGTAAGTATGAATATACATTAATAAATTAGTATTAAAACACCACATTCTACCAAGTAAAGCCCATCATAAATCAAGTGCTCCAGTGATTTTGCTCCAAAGCTTAACACTCATTCCGGCTGCCAGATTTGCAGCCACCTCAGCACATAGCAAGTTGCAAGACAAAACTTGTCAAAAATAGTTGACATGATTTCTGCCTAATTTCCATGCAGATGAAAATGTACAAGTTCATGTATTGTATGCATGGAATCATCACACTGAAGTCAGTAAATAAGACATTAATATGTACCCAGCACTTTTATAAGATTAGAAGGTATTCATAAAATGATCAATATTTCTTGTCTTTCTCTCTTAACAGAGTTTTAATGTATACTTTTGAAAATATCACATATGACTTATTTTTCATGGTCTAAGCATCCTTTAAGTTTTATACAACTCATCTGAATCCCAGTTTTTCAAACCTTTTCTTACTTACTTTACTTACGTATTTTTTCTTCCTTTAAATAAATAAAACAAAACTTTAGGCAGTATGAAATATGAAATTAAGATTGTCATTATGGCTTTATTAGTCTTTGGTCCTTTTAAGGAGCATTTCAAAGCATTTTCAATGGCTTTATGATCACATTCTTCATGTTTAATGCCTGAGAATTTCAGTATCTTTAAATCTTATAATCATCGTCTTTATAAGTACTGCTAAGGGACAGTCATGACTATACTGCCCACTTTCAAAAGCAGAGTGCAATTTGCTAGCATAACGTATACACATTCTTGTGAGTATTAGCAAGCCCATTGATATAAAGAAAGACAAGCTTATAGAAATGTCTGACAGGACTGTCAGAGAGAATTTTTGACAACAGTTTGGAAGTCTGGCCTTCTTTGGTTACTGCGCTGCTCTTCAGAAAACTGAAGGCTCTAAGTGAGACAAAACTACCTGAAAAGAAACTAAGAAACAATTTTTAAAAACATTATAACTCACATTCAAAAAGGAAAAAAAATAGCAAGATCCATGACTGTACTATCTGTAGTTCCTTCAGAGTCAGGAAAAAATTTGTTGTTGTTAGATTGTTTAAATAACGTTGTTTAACAATCCTGATAAATGTTGGGTTCTTTCATTTGCGTCTTTATTTTATAAGATCATAATGCAGACAAATAAAAATTTAAACTTCTAATGAATTAAAACATGACAAAAACTATTGTTCAAAAGAACAATCTTATTGAAAATTAACCTTGTTCTGTCCCATTGATATTGGAGAATATTTTTTCATCTTCATACTTACGGAAAGTTTTGGCTTCAAAAGCTGAGACTCTTTTCACATAGTGCTGAAGCTTCATAGAAGCACTTAAGAGCAAAAAACAAAATTGACAGACCAATATGCAAGCTGAGATAACATTTTAGAGATATGTGCTTAGACAACCTAAAAATGCTAAAATATATCTGCTTCATGAAGATGAATTGTTTATAAATCAATTCAATTGCAATAACATCTCAAAATCCTTGCTGCACATTTATTTAAAAAAAAAAAAAGAACCTGCATTTATTCTAAAACAAAGTGATTTTAGTTGTTTTCATTCAGCATTAAATGAAATGAAAAAAAAAATATATATATATAAT
>PPHD01021925.1:0-13057 GCA_002909625.1 Bambusicola thoracicus | reverse complement strand
GTTTCATTTTTGATTAGCTGTCAAGCATTGCTCTCAAGAACAACAAGAGGAAAATATCTATTCCTTTTACAACAAAGCAAAGCTTTTCACTGCCTGGAGAAGTGAAAGCTCTGGACAAAGTTCACCCACATATCTTCCCATTTTGATACAGAGGAAGCAGGCTCTGAATTAAAAAAATGACATATGAAGAACAATGGTAAGTTCAGAAGAAATGTAAGCAGAGAAATCAAACCAAACATTGTAAGAACGGCAATTACAAATATCAGTTCTTTACTCACTGAATGAAAAACTATTGCCAGGTACGGTAGAAGGAGTGGGGGAGCTTTATTGGTCTTTTCACCCATGCGGTCCTGCCACAGGAGTGGACCACAGCTGAGACATCCCTGAGGCTGTGAAGTTGGTAGAGGCAGTAATTTAGTGCTTCCAGGCGCACCAAGCGGTGGGATTTGGCCTTGAGCAACAGGCATCATTAGACGGGATGGGCACAAACAAGGAGGGATGGGTGCAAAACCTCTTCAGAGAAATTAGGGGGAAAGTGCTGGAGCAAAACTTGTGGCAAAAGAGAAATGCCAACTTTATGTTCTTTAGGCAGAAGAGGGCACAACTGCTTCACTCTGCCACCTCCCGCAGAGGATACAGCTGCCACCTGAACACACGGAACTTCTCTGCCATAATGGGACCGAGTCTTCCAGGAGAGCAAGGATTTTCCCAAACGATCGGGCCAGCAGACCAGGAAAGTTACCAATAAGTGTGCCCTGGGACCAGCTGCATCCCATTTTTCAAAGACAACGTGCAAAAAAAAAATGCAAAGGGCAGCAGCAGTGTGCACGACCCCGACGTGCGTGGAATGAAATGTGGCGCACACACGGCTGCCGCTCAGCAGAGGCGCCGGAAACTTGGAACGGCTGCGATGGGATGAGGCTGAAGCTGCACAGAAACGTCCAATCAACACATACTGCATCGACAGCCTGAAGGACTGCTTGAGATAGAAGCCAGAGTTCCCTTCAGAGCAGACAGGAGAACCACACAAACATTTCTGCAGAGGTTGGCAATTTGTCCCCATCTCTTCAGACAGTTAATGACAATTAGTGGTCATTAATTTACTACTACTGCTGTGACCTCAGTGTGACTAATAACACAAGACTTGCATCTTTCTATTTAAAGACTCACCCTAGAGCATCCTGGGCTCCCAACAGCTGGAAGACGCCTGCAAAAGAAGTTTTTTTCAGGGTTGGATGCAAAAGGTCAACAGGAAACAAAATTAGTGCTCTGTATTTCACAGGCACTCAGTTCCCTCAGATGAGGTTGCAACAAATCAGGCTCAGCACGTGCAACTTCTCCCTGCTGCCAGACTGGTTAAAATAGAGAAGGTGCATATTATTCACTGATGACTTAAGGGCTGTGTTAGGGGGGAAGGCTCAGAGTTACTACTGTATGGAAAGTTCCTTGTGCTGCACAACTAATAGAAAATGGTTTGCTTGAAAAACTGTAAATAGGAGAACATATGGCACAAATTACACCATAAGAGCTAAGCGAATCTTAAATTCTAAACATCCTCTTGGGTTAGACCTTTTTCTTAGCAGTCTTCTGCTGTCTCTAGCAAAAGCTGATGCTTCAGTAAATATTATTATACTGAAAGAGTTTGTTTTGTTTGGAGGTTTGATGTCAGAAAAGCAATTCCATTGCAGCAAGAGGCTGCTCAGCAGCGACACTACCTGAACATCCTGCACACGGGGAGCAAACAGCAAGCCTGAGTCCCATCCTGGGGGGCTTCCAGCAGTGGGTGGCTGCGCATCAGGGGTGCTTGGCTCTAGCTCTGTTGGGAAGGCAGAAGGGCATTGCACATGATGGAGTTGCAGTTATGAGTCAAATACAGCTTCCTAGGGACACGCTTTGCATTAGAGGAACCTTTCTCAAATCTTTTAAGCTGCTGCCGATTAACTTACATGTCATCTTACACACGATATATCTTGAATTCCCAGTGGAACTCATTCAAACAAAGGAGCTCTGATCGTGTTTCTGGAATCCTTTTGATTAACTAAGTGCATCTTAGTTAATCAATCTTGCAGTAAGCAGAACCATTACCTGCACTGTGTTCTACATCTAAACACACTAGATTTCCAGTAAAATCATCATAAACATTACAAAGCTCAGGGAATTTCTTTCCATGGTATTTTTGTAGATTATTCAGACTTAGCAACATCTGTCTAATAAACACCGCAAAACAGCTTCCGTTGATGCTCTTACTGTTTCTGGATAATTTAATCTTATTTTTAGATAACTATTTGCTTTATTAGCTATTTTACTGTGAACAACCATTTTGTGCACAGCATTTTTGTGCTCCCATTACCGACGTGCACCTGAAACACATGAATATATTCTCCAGAGATGAGGCCATTTCCATCAGCTCTCCCAGGGAAACACAACTCCTTGCTCCCTGCCTGTGCCTCAGGAGCAGCTCGGAGTGCCCAGGCAGCTTCTGACGCTGCTTCTCTCTGTCTGGTACAGATTTATCCATCCTCATGCACATCTGGTCTGTATTTATGCACTGTAGAACATGGAAAAGTAAAAGCTAAACACATGGATTTAACCTATTTCACCTAAAGAGGTGAAAAGTGGGTGTTTAGATATTATTGGTCTGTAGCTGGCAGTTGCTTACATACTGTGTAAATCTTCAGCGACCAGGTGTGGACCCACAGTGGCGATGGGGCCAGCAGACAGACACCAGTGGGCTCTTAGTGCCTGAAGAGCCCAGGAGCACAGCTTGGGCACAGCTTCTCTGGCACAGCTCTGGTTCTAGGTTGTTCTGATCACAGTGCGGTGTTCTGGCACTGAGGGATCACCTCAGTACATTATGTTTTGGTTATTCACCACTTGTATTGTGCTGTGCACTCAGGTTAGTGAAGAAGACCCAGAGCTGGATGGCAGGTGGCAGAAACTTCTTTGCCATCGGCCAGAGCAGGGTTGTGCCCATGGGCCTGGGTGGGGAGGAGAGAGAAGATGTTCACAGCCATAAAACATAGAATCACAGAATTGTTTGAGTTGGAAGAGACTTTTAAAGATCATCTAATCCAACTCCCCTGCACTGAGCAGGAACACCTACAGCTCAGTAAGGTGCTCAGAGCCCCATTTAGCCTGATCTTGAGTGTCTCCAGGGGTGGGACACCCAGCTCCTCTCTGGGCAACCTGTGCCAGTCCCTCACCACCCTTACTGTAAAAAAAACTTTGTCCTTGTGTCCAGTCAATCTCCTGCTGGGGTCTGCAGATGGTATCTGGGAGCACCCCTTCCCTGTCTCTCCTACACATGTCCACTTATTGATTTCTGTAGGCCCCAGGAAACCATCAGTGCCATAACTCACATCATACTGGGAGGTGTTGTGGTGACACCCAGTATTGTATGCAATTCAGAACCTACTTTGAAGTGTACCATTTATGCTGTGAAGCAAACCAGACCTGCACCTGCTTACACCACTATATTTATTCCTTTTTCTAAATGGCTGTTTCATTAGCAATCATTTATTCTACTTTAAAAGGTGTAAACAGACAGATAGCTTCACCACATAAATCACTTTCACATGAAGATAGATGTGCTTTTTGCAGAAGTGAAATTTGTGCCTTCTTTTGCTTACTCCTAATAACAGGAATGTATATGCAAATTTCCTATCTGCCAGCAGCTACAATAAATTACTCTGGGGCACTTGAACCCCTTCCAGCTTGATACAGAAGTTCAAAGGAAAGGTAAATGTAGCTTTTCTTTTTCCCCCAAAAGGTGAGGCAGGTGTACTCAACAGCTTGAGTAAAGGACTTAACCCCATGTTAACAGACTTGATGATGCTGTGATTTTGATTCCATACCACCTCCTTGCACATAGATGGCTATTCAACAAGTGGTAAAACATGTAAATGACATGGGTACAAATAAGCCCCCAAATCTAGACTGGTGATTAAAGATGTCATTGCCCTCTATGTCAGAAACAACCTCAGCAGTGGCCCTGGGCAAAGCTTCAGCTGAGATTTGTTGCCTCTGATTGTTACGGTCAGCCCCAGTCAGCCCCTTTCCCTATATAAACCCCAGGCCTGAAGTTGTTCCTGTTGCTGCTGTGTTAAGGTGGCTGAGATGTTCCTCTGCAAGCTAGCTCTTGTCACCTGGGTGAATGTGGACCCTGTGCTACTGTTTTGGGTGTCTTCTGGGAGATGCAATGTTGAAGTAAGGCTGTTATATGTTGTGGCTGGGATACTGTGCTTACTGGGGTTGGTGTTTTTTGTTGTTTTTTGTTTGTTTTGTCTTTCTTTTTGGGGATAAATGGATGTGCTTTTTCCTGTGTTATCTGATGGTTTGTTGAACCAATGCAAGTCCTGTACAGGAGGAGAGGCTTTGAGCTGTTGTTTGGTTCCTCTCTGCTTCTTGCTTTATTCACTAAGTTCTATGTGGGTGTTTGGAGACTTGTTCTGGGCCAGCTGTGATGTTAAAGGGTTATTTTGCTATCTCAGTGTTTTGCTGCTGTATGCAACTCTTTCTGTTATCATATGTGTAAATATAAAGAAGTACTAATGCATAAGCCTGTAATTATAGAGTTGTGCCATTTTGTTTCCTTCTTCTGTTTGTTTTTTATTATAGTGCTTCTCCTGTAGCCTTGGCGTAAAATAAAGGAACAAAACACATTGGTTTGCTGCAAAACTTTGTGAAGAAGCTGAATGTTATGCTTCCTCCACCTGTATGTTGTCAATGTCTGTAGGATGCACTGTTTATTCAACTTTGTTAATTGTAGGATGCTTGCCGAAGGCACTCAAATAGAAACTTCAGATTTTGTAGTTAGTGAGAAGAAAAAAGATGGCCCAATAGATAAATATTCCATGAACAGCATTGTTTCTAAGTATTTAGTTCTCTTGGCACGTACTGAATGTCGACCAGACACAAGGGAAGAACTGCTGCCTGCTTCAGTGGTGTATGTGCAGCTGCATCCCCTGAGCTTCCACTGTCACTATCTGTGGTGTCACACTGTGCACACAACCTTCAGCTCTGAGTGATTTACCTCTGTGCTAATAAGGAAAGCATTTGGACTTCTGCCTGTTGAAATAGGCCCTCATTTGTCATATCCTGCGTATCTTTGCCTCAACCTGCACCGCAGTAAGAATTAGCTTTGATAATTTAAAGCTCTCTGTAGGTATGTCTAGATACCTCAGCTACCTTTTTTTGGGTGCTGGATTAGTCAGACTGATGGGACCTGGAAGTGTTTATTATTTTATGGGACTTCCTTAGCTGTTTTTAAAAGCCAAAGTACTTTTGATTTTACATAGTACTGAGAGAAGCCTTTGTTGCCTCTGAAGGAGAGATGTTCTTTTTGTTTCAGAACACTGACAGGTATGTGAGGCTGAATGGGTTGTGGAGGTGTTCAGAAATAGTTATTCTGTCCAGTGCAGTCCTACCTACTAATATGACCACAGGCTTTGTCCTGCAAGTTGTTCTGTCTGCTTTCAGCTCAGAGATTTAAGGACTTTGTTTTTCTGATAGCTTGCTAAGAAACACTGGTGAGCTTTTGGAGCTCTCAATAGAAAGTAAACACATTTAAAACAAGAAATGTGTCATATCTCTAGCACATGGGCCAGGTTTGATTGAGGAACTGGTGTCACATCTGCATGACACCTATGGAGATGTTGCTCAAAAGTCTAAGGATAATATTTGGATTTCTAGACCAGAAGCTGCTCTAAGAGCAACTGCTGAGTGTGTGTACGTATGGTGTGTTGCAAAGTATCAGTATCCGATGTCACATCTGCTGTGGAGGGACAGACAGATCAATGCTGTGGCCTGCTGAGGCACACCCCTTGCTTTCTTGTGTGCCATTGCTACAGAATAGGCAGCATTTGGTGGCAGAATGATCAGATTTGTCCTTCTGTATCTGTAGTAAGTAAGCTGAGACCCTGGCAACCAGGCATGCTACAACAGCCCCGGCACTGCTCACTGAGTAACACCAACTTTCACCCCTACTCAGTGCTGGCAGCATTTGCATCCACACTGCTGGCAAGAAGGATGTCTCCTGACAGAGCAGGGGAACTGGTCAGCAAAACTGATCTGCTGAATCTGAAGTAGCAATCTCTTTCCCCCTCACCACAGGAAATTGGACAAGGGTGAATTCACCTCTTTCTCCTTTGAATTCATCACTCAGCAAGAAACTCTATTGTAGCAAAGCACTCCTACTGTTTTGGCATAGCAGCTGCATTGCATTCTTGACCTGAGAGTATCATCTTGGTTACAGTAAAGGAGACATGATCTTTGGAGACAGAAGAGCTCTAAGGGGATGGGAGCAATCTTGAGTGTGGTGTTAAGGAGAAAGGATGCTTTGTCCTGAGAAGCAACTTGAGTTGTAACATGTTTACATCCAGATCGTTGGTTTGGCCACCAGTGCATGCTGGTGATTTGCTTCATGTGAAGCAGCTGAGGCCTGTTGTCACCACTTCCCATGGTTGCTGGGTGGTGCAGCACTGCCCTGAGTCACCTGTTATGGTGGAAAAGGAGGTGCGTCAGTGCTGGGTGCCACTGCCATGTCCAGCCAGTGCATCTACTCCTGCAGTGGGAGTAGAAGTAGGATTCACAAGTGGTTAACTTGCACAGAGGTCCTCTGTAAAGCTGGTTTTTAAGTAAAAGAAATTGCTGGAAGCTCTCAGTTTTGCTTTCTACTGGCCCTACCAACCTATATTGTTGTCTGTGTGAAGGTGTATTGTAACTGTTGAGTGATGGCCTGAACCACTGATTGAGCACATGGGGAAAGGATCTGGTCAGCCCTGGGAGCACAGGTGAAGGCAATTCATGTGTGGTACTGGAAGGGGTGGAGTCTGGCTGTGTCTCTTAGACCTCATTTAAGGGCTGACTGCCACTGGGGCAGGATCTCTTCAAAGATCCTTCCAAAAGCAGAGATGTGCTGGATGCCTTTGGGGCTCAGTAGGTAGATGAGCACTGAGCAGGACCATGCTGCAGGTCACAGCCCAGCTGCACCCAAGAAACTGCTCACTGCTTCAGAATCCTTTGCTTGGAGAACTTCTGTGGCAAAACACAAGGCAATTTGAACTAGATGTATCACGGCAAAACCGTATATGACAGTAATCTCCTTTTTCTCCTCAGACCACTGCATGAACTAAAATAAGTCTTATAGTTGAATCTAGCCTCTGCTAGTAATCTCTCTGCTGTCTATAGTACAACTGTGGATGTGATGTTACAGCAGTACTCATAAGCTCTGATAGCCCTATGTCAAAGCAGAAGCCACTTCTTCCTGTCTTTCAACCCATGCCAAGGGCACCTGGGTGAAGGCAGGCTCTTGGTCCTGGGAGGGGGAGAGTGTGGGGATTCTGTGCTTAGGCCAATTGCAAGTGTGAGGCTGTGGCTTGATCTGTGGGCAGACACGCAGCGTCCTCTCCTTCCTCCTAGAAATGTTTTTTCTTGATTAATGGTCTGTATCTCCACTTTGGTTTTAATGGCCTAACTTAGAGCAGTTCTATATATTTGTGTCCCTACAGCCAGCAAAATGTCCTTAATTATATGTGTCTTTATATGTCTGAGGAAAATTTCAGGTTTGAAAATGGAGAGAAGAGAGGTTTCTATATTTGTAGGGCTGTGCCTGTTGGAGTCCAGCTGTTTGAGCCCAATGGCCCTGTTTCTGATGTGTGGTCCACGGACCTACCACCACCTTCCCTGTGAGGGAGCGCTCAGATGTGATTTCTGCAGAGATCATGTTTCTAATGGTTAAGGATATCTTGGTTATCCTGATTTCAAGAAGTAGATAAAAGGGTGGACCCAACAGCCCCTCAAACACAAACCACGAGAAACTCCCTGCTGTGAAAAGCACTGTCACTACAGTGTTTGGTACGATTTCAGTTTTTCAGTTGTACTTGGCCATTTGAGCAGTGTTTGACCATGCAAAATATATCACATTAAGACGTTGCTTGGTCTTGGCTGTTGTCTGTCAAACGCCTTCTCTTTGTACTCTTCTCAAACATGCCATATTTTCTGGGCTTATTTGTAGTACCTGCTTAGATACTTTCTTTCTTTTAGTTTTTCCACAAATAATCTGCACAAAGGCAACCAGTCATTTGTGTTGTGTCATCTTTAGACTCCATTCCAATCAGCTTCCTACAAGAAAATCAGAGTTCACTCTCCTTCAGAGTGAAGAGGAAACTTGTCAAAACTTACATGGATTCCTCCTTGTTTTTAGTGTATGAGCCACAGCCTTTTCCATTTTCCTGTCCAAAACTGCTCTGGAAAACTCATCAAGAAGAATCATTTGTTCATTTAAAAATGCTGTTGAATCAGGAAATGAAATGAAAAAGTAATTCATGCTCTATGCTCTCTGGTGTTTTTTATTTAACGTTCTGGGAGATGTTCCTTTGCTTTGTCACCAGTTCAGTTCTGTGCAAATCTCAAACAAGACATAAATATTTAATATGTTTCATAGATGTCAACTGATTGTGTTGGATCATTTAATGCCTTTCTATTATGGACATGATATCTGCGAATGTGATAAAAAGTACCTGCTGGCTAAACTGAAATGCCAGATGTGAAGAACTCTTGTTAATGTACAAATTTACTGTAAAGAATGATACTGCTTCCTTCAGTTTTTCTTTCTAATGTCATTTATTGGCTGAAGTGTTTCTTAAGAAATGGACCAGACTCATTGTTATTAGATGAGCTGAAAAAAAAAATAAACAGATGACAATCATCAGGAACTCAGTAGTGCTGTTTCTATGCTTCTCATTAATGCAAATCTAAAATATAATAATGAAAGTTGGTGCAGTTAAGGAAGAAAAATTAAATTTGAATTGGAGACAGAATTGACTGAGTTTATGTAATAAGCAGCTGGATTGAGTAGCATGTGGTGCTTCTAATGAAATATGTTATTGGTTACATCAATAAATGACATCTCTTGGGAGCCAACCCTGTGCTCCTAGCTGCAGCACTGGTGGCTGGAGAACATGGCTGAGGACAGCAAGGTTCGATGACAGACTCCAGGTGAGGAACAGGCAAAGGTCTTAATTGTGAACACAGAGCTCAGGCCAGAGGCTGCTGGTAGGGAAGACCTTCTGTCTCTGGAGCTTCACAAAAGGGAGCTGTAAAGCAGCCCTGTCTGCAAGGTCTTAAAAGCAAACTGCCATACTTCATTCTCCTTGAGAAAGCAAACAGTGTCAGATTCAGAGTGAGAAACACTTTTTCTTAATAAAGAGATTAATGCTCTTCTAAATAAATGTGGCATTGCTAACTTCCAAGTTAGGCATATATCGTCTTCCAGTTTTAAAGGTGTTTGAAACTGTTTGCATAAAACTATGGAATCTATAAACTAACCTTTCAGAGGTTTGGGGGCAAACTTACTATTATAAATTTTCAATTGTATGACAGGGCTGCAAAAAAAAAAAAAACCAACTTAAAAGCTATTGTAGTACAAAGTGATACCTCACAGTGAAGTTAATGACTCTCTAAAGCAGTCCCTTAACAATAACATATGTGTAACAACCCATTTCTTAGATCCTGGAAAATTGAAGTATCTTTTTTTTCTGGTAAATGCTAGATGTAGCTCTAAGAATTGCTGTGGATTAAACTAGGTTCTGATATCTTGTGTTGTTTGGCTCCAGTAATTACCTCTGTGTGCTTTCTTCTCCTTACCAAAGGACACTCAGCTGTCAATGGAAGTAGAAGACCAAGCAATATGCTGACTAGTCTGGTTTCATGGTTTCATACAGCAGAAACAGAGGGGAAAGAACAGATGGGTGTAGTGTGGAGTCTGAGCATAATGCAGTAGAAATGAAATGCAAGAGTGAGGCTCCTGGTGATTCTTGGAACAGGAGTCACCATCCAGTTAAATAGGAATGCTAAATGTCTCCCTGTTAGTAGACAGTTTTTGACTTCGTTTTAAAATTGAGAATGAAGATCATCAGTGTGCAAAATGTTTGCAATTTTTTTTCAGATAAATGAGCTCAAGCATATGTGGTAGAGAATAGTGTGGTAGAAATATCAATCCAAACAATCAAGCGCTACAGAAACTATCATAACACAGCTAGTATTGTTTGGGATGACCAACTCTTAAGCCTTAAGGAGTACAATAAATTAAATAAGGTAGCTTAATTCCAAGTGCCAACATCCATCAAGATTTTTTGTATTTCCAGTGCTTAGGGCTACATGAAAGAAAACTGGGAGGGAAGCAGTTGTGATAAGAAACTGTATTGCAGTGTTATGATAATAAGAAAATAAAGACATCTGCAAGGTTTCAAAGTGCCAGACTGCTACAGTACAATTGTCTGAGGCTTTCACTGTGTAGAGCAGCTCTGGAGGGGATGAAGAAATTGAATGAGATGAAACAAGACAGCATCTGTGTTTAGTGTCTAATGGAAACCCACAGTGTAAGTGACAGTGCCTCATTAATGTGTTTTGTTCAGTGCAGAGACTGGCAGCACAGCCAGCACCTACCTCCACTTACCTTACTCCTCTCCAGCTATGGAAGGGCCATTGCAGAAAGTGCTCCAGCACACTCCTGCAAAATGTGCTTCCCCTGCTACCAGGCTGTCTGAGGCCAGAGAAACCTGCAGGCTCGTGGTAGCCCTCCATGCATACAGACCTTTAGAGAAATGAAACAGTTTGAATGTAATTGTGTTGGCTTTTTTTTGTAGTTTCTTTTTCTGCATTATATTATCCTGAGAAATATGAGGTTGGTGAACTGGCTAATATTCTAGACTAGGAGAGGAAAATCAACAAGTGTGTGTATACAAGTTCAGAGCTGCTGTTTTTCAGTCTACTTTAGCTCCATATCTTTGTGTATGTGCACTTAACTGTCTTCCAAAGTGAAGATTTAATCCTTAAGGGTTCCCTTGCTACACATTATTTTTCTAAACAAGAGACAGAAGTATAATACAGTATTACCCAAGTCAGTGATTGACTCTGATATGCTACTTAAAACATGCCAAGGACATTAGCTACCTCCCAGCCAAAAACTCTGTCAGAAATAAACATTGATCGGACAGAGTTCTGCATTAATTTTTAAAAACATAACAGTAGGAGGCAAGGAGGTCCAGGGTTTTCCACTGTTAACCAGCAGCTTCCACGCTGGGGATGAAGTACGTTTTCAGTGCTTACTGTTCTTTATCTAAATAAAAGCTATATTTGTAGTGGTGGATAATTTCTGAAGAATTCTATGATTTAAGGCTCTTCTTTCAGTAAAGAGTTTGGACACTGTACCTAAGATGGCAAAAATGCTTTCCTAGGGTCATGAGCTAAATTACTAGCTGGCTTGACTGATATTTTGGCTGTACTACACGCTAGGTCTGAATGCAGCCCATGGCTTTGTGCTCTTGTATTACAAAGTGGCATTTATTGTGTGTTCATACAGTATGCAACAACTGACTTGTGCTTTCATCTGGCATACTTGTAAGTTCTCCACATTTTTATTACTTGGCTTACAACTAATTACGCTGGATACATCAGACTATTAATTTGCTTTGTAAACATTCCCTCTTCCAAATACTCTGTTGTATCTTCATGGAAGACTGTCAAATGCCACTTCCAAATACCATGTATGAAGATTGGGATGTTTCCTATCACTAAGTTTGCTAAACCAAAGGCCTCTGAAATCTATTCTGTTCTCTCAAGCATGGGAAATGGAGTTTGAGTGAAGGTTGTAGCTGGCTGTCAGAAGCACATGTGAAGTACTTATCCTCTCTTCAAGGAAGTTTCTGGAATCTGGACTTTGTCCATGCAAATCATGCCTGCATTTGACAGTTACTGGGATTTTCATAAGGTAAACTGGACCTGATAGAAGAGATGCTGCCAAAAACGAAGGATCTGTTCATGTCACTGAAATATCCGATTGCATTTGGAGAGAGGATTTTATTTCTTTTAACGTTTAGCCCCCTCTTTTTTTTTGCCCTCTGGTGTCTGCTCTGGAGGAGCGATGTTCTATGACTGGGGAATGCTCCAGAGGACCTGCCCAAGTTTTTGCAGGAAGTCTGCTTATAATCAATCTCATACTGCCCCAGTGAACTGGGAACCCCCTCTTCCCACCAGCACACACACAAAAAAAAAACCAAAACAAAACAAAAAAACCAAATGCTAATTTATAGAGAAAATTAAGCTTAGGGAAATAATTTTTCAAATGTTACTTCAAGAATAATGCAAATAACATGAAAAAAGGGTATTTTTTTTAACTTTTTAATGTGCATTTCAACTATAAAAATACATTCCAAGATAAGAGTTGCAATTTGTTGTGAAGGAATAAAATATTTTTGAAAAGATGTATGAAGACAAATTTTGTTCTGATTCTCCAGCAGGCAAACAAGAGTGCTGTTGTATTACATACATAACTTTGAAATAGCTGCAAGTTAGTTGTTAAGGGAGAATACTTTGATTTGGGAAGGAGCAGTTAGCTTACATGTGTTGGGAAAGTGGAGTTAAACATCTGATAATCATAAATGTCTTTTTTATTTTTTTGTAAGCATATTCTATTGCCATAAATACTTAGGGGGAAAAAAAAGCATTCCTCAAACCATAAAATAAGAGAAGAACAAACTACAGAAATTTTATGGATTTTTTTCCTCTTATTGGCTTTCGGGAGGTCTACATTTTGGTCTGTGAATGTCTGTCTCAGCTGGATGGCTTCAGAAAGCTTTGTATTGCTCTGTCAGTTTCCAAAGGGAGATGAAAACCATGTTGTTGTGCCTGTGTTTGAAAATGGAGACAAAATTAAGGTTTGGCATCACCTGCTTCTGAGAAAACACCTAAGGTCTGCCTGTGAAGCAGATTGTGTCAGGCTCTGTCTTGCCTTTCCGCTAACATTCTGGTGGGTTATGAGGCTTTGAAAATGTATCAGCTCCCTTGTGCCCAGGTGAGACTTTGCAGCTTTCTGCTATGCGTTCTCTGGAAGATGCTGACTTGTCTTAAGAGGAACCTGAGCACCAGGAGAAGCTGGAGCCCTATAAAAAAATCACCCATGATCCTGCAAGGATTTCAGTGCACACCTTGTAATACTGCAGACAAAAATTAGTGCTGGTGCTTTGACTTATGAGGTTTGGACTTTTCAACTATAAAG